>NDXB01015494.1:56188-89432 GCA_002631895.1 Agapornis roseicollis | reverse complement strand
TTTTTTTTTTTTTTTTTTTTTTCTTTTAGCAGTGGTGGTGCAGCCTGTGCTCTCACACAGGCAGAGAGGACTTTTTCTGTAAACTCTTTCGTTGATAGCAAGTTTATTTTAACTACTGCATTTTATTTCCAGTAATGTACTGATAACAAATCCTTTCTTTTTCTGGTGCTTAATTTTTAATACCTCAGTCTTTCTGTGGCTGTTAACTGTGTAAGCCTTCTCTTAGATATTGATTTCCCATTTCGTTTTCTTCTATGACAGCCTTTGTGGCACTGGTTGATATGAAAAGAAGAAACTATTATAATTTTCAAAATACTCTTCTTTTGCATCTTGTGGCAGGTCACTGAATATTTGCTGTTAGGGAAAAAATACATGTCTGAGGTGAATTTACAGAATCTAGGTTAAATGATTACTTGTCCCAGTTTAAGTTGTGTCCCAGATTTGAACATTATATAGTCAAATCATATAAATTAATGGTGAGTCAGTTTCAAAGTTGATATTTAGTTTCCCCTGAGACTAGACCCTATGAAATTATTTTGATCTACAATTTTGTGTATTTCTGTCTTTTGCTTTTAAAACACTCTTTTGTTTCCAATGGCTATAGGAAAAATCCAGGTAGAAATGTTACTCTGCTTAGGGAAGGTGTAGGTTTTTTTCTGAATAATTTTGAGTAATTTGAAATATTTTAATGTTCATGACAATATAATAGGTCTTATTAGGATTGGGAGATTGGAAATTTTGCTTTCTAGGTCACCACTTCAAAAACACCTACATGCAGAAGTAACGTGTGTTTTCCAAAATTACTAACACTGTTACTCTCAAATAAAGGCTGAGATTAAAATGGCCTAGGAGACAAGCTGCTTTCTCACCATTTGATGTAATTCATTTAAGTGGGGTACGGGAGCATTGTTAGAGCAGCGTGTACCTATTCTGCAACATCAATTTACAAGACTCTCCTAAGCTTACATAAATAATGTATTGCCAAATGAAAGCACCCCTGCTCTGGAAAACATGACATCAATTTTTGTCATTTTCTGTATGTCAAGTGTAATGCATTTTGATAGGATAAGCTTAACGAATATTTTTATTTCAGTGGGAGAGGTTGATATAAATTTCCCAGAAAGATGTTTAAGGTTAAGGACATAAAGTTTGTCAGCATCACTGTGGACTTGAACCAGCTTGTAGTGTACTACATCACATTTAGATAGACTTAATATTCTAAGTAATGGGGGATGCAGACAAAGGAAAGAAATAAGGTGGTGAAAGGGAAGTGTAAAGAAGCAGAGGAGACTGTAAAGTCTTCTTGTTTGTGTCCTGACCAAGCAGCAAGTGAAAGAGATCTGAAAATTTCTGTGAACCCTAAAACCTGCTGAGAGCGGAGGTGTCTTTAGCAGAGTAGAGCCACTACTTTTGGGTGCCAGATGGTTCCCAAACAAGGAGAATGACAATATTCTCTCGGCAATCAGTCTTGCATAACAGTCACCTGATGCTCCGTGACCAGATAGTCATTTAAATCAGCTTTATTTGTAGGACCACTGATCAAGGCAGTGTTTTGGAGAGAATTAATATGTTTAAAATAATGTAACTATAATAGAAAAATAGTTTGATTGCAGTGAATAAAAAAGTATATTATGTATTTGTTGTAGTAAATAAAATTTAAATGGTTGTGTAGCTGGCTATCTTGTTACTAGGAAGAAATACTTCATTGAGAGATGAAATTTAATCCCAAATATAGTTGACATGCCAAATTGCTATAAAGCTGATTTACAAAACTTCAGTACATTTGCTGAGGAGAGGGATATGACTAGTAAAACAGGGATTTCTGTTCTCTTCGTTCCCACTGAAAGTACTAATTCAAATTCATTTTACTGCAGTCTAGTATGAATTAATCTGCACTGAAACACTGAGAATCATTCTACTACATAGTCATTAAATAAAAGGCAAGATGGTAGAATGAAAGGAAGGCATTGAGATGACTGTGACCTACTTTGCTAAATCAGAGGAATGGACACAGAAAAACTGCTCTAAAATCCAACGTTGCAGGAGCTAACCTTGAAAGTGCTGGAAATAACAGAGCTTCTGGGACTCTTAATACCAAGTTTGTGACATTAGTGGGTAGAAATTAAAAAGCTATGCATTGCTATTAGAGCAAGCTTATACATCATTTAATTATGATATATTTAAAAAGTGGAATGGCTTTAGCAGTCTGCTTGTTCAAAGTAATTAACCCTGTGCACTGTTAAGCTGATTTAATAAACAACAATCCCTTCAATAAATTCAAACAGTCTGTGAAAAATACGTGCAGTATACTTGAGTAGAATGATAATATTGGCTCAAGATGGGTTGTGCTGGGACTTTGGTTTTATTTACGTAATTTTTTTCCATTGTTCTTGGAGAGGACTTTTTCAGATGCATTCACTAATAACTGATGCATTCATTACAGCATTATTTTCCCTTTTATTTTTTTGCAGAATCTAAAGAATATTTTCCTTTAAGACATGATTTTATATGTGGGCAGACATGATTTTATATGCTTTTTTTCAAGCTACAGGTTGTAAATTGATGTGGCTTCACTGGTAAAGGAACATAGGCAATTAACACAAGGTGGAGCTTTTGTCTGGTGTCTGTAATCTCCTTCTAAAACTATTACAAATGTGTTGGGTTTTTTTGTTTGTTTTTAAGTTTTCACATACTTCAGTTGCTCTTTTTATGTTGGTTGAAGGTGGAGGAAAGAGGAAATCAGAAGAAAGAAGAAAATACTGCTTATTGCTTAAAAAGTTGCTCACTGCATCTACTTCCTTTTGACTCTTTTATTTGTGGTAAAAACCAGTGGCATTCTAAATACAAAAACCATGGCAGAATTGAGTCTCTGGTGAAATTCTAAGGTGAAGGTGCCTTACTGCTTTTGCTTTAAAGATGCACTTTCTTTGGAGAGTTTGTTAGACCAGTGAAGGAAGAAACACATCTCAGTTGCTTCATTGTCTTCCTCCCAGCCCAAAAGCTCTGTCGTAAGTAATGAGCTGAGGAGGCTTTTGAATTTTTGAGGCACTCATAGAAACAGAATTGAGGAATTAACAGTACCTGGTGCACATGAATGATCCTGTCTAGTGTACCGCTTAGCAATAATTCCTATGAATAATGAACTTGTAGAGATTGCATATGTGCCAGTTGTAGTGAGGGTGACTGAAATATTGCTGTTAGGTCTTACATCTTAGAGTTGACAGCTGTTCTTTGTTTGACTGGATTGTCTTGATTCCCCAATATATTTATCATCTGGTGAGTGTAGGATAGGAGCTTGACTGAATATGGTTCAAAGTTGGTTTAACTTTTTCAGTTCACGAATGGATGAATACCTCTTCTTTTAACAGTTAGAAAGAAGTGATACTGTTGTTTGCAAGGAATACTTTTGGAATTTTGTCTGGCACAGCAAAGTTTTCATAGGTGACAGCAGTTCATAGCCATTGGCGTAATGGGTAGTCATTATAAGTGGGAATTAAGTTGCTCTTTGCAGTAAAATCATTCAAGAGAAATTGCAATTCTAAAGCTGTTGCTTGGAGTTATTTGCCTTTCCACTGATTCAGTTTCATTACACTCTTTCATTAATTCTGAACTTAAAGTGCCTTTAGTCACTTGTTTTCACTAATAGCAATCTCTGCTGCTGATGTTCACATTATATTGTTCTGGGGACATGATTCAACTCTTCTGAAAGTTTATCAGAGTTTTCCACAAGCTTTGTTTTTGTTTTGGTTTGTGTTTTTAATTTCTTCTAAGCCATCTTGTATATAAATATTATCAAAATGCTATATCCTACTATAGCAGTTTCATTTGAGTCTTATTTTTAGGACTTCACTCTGTGCGAAGCCTGTGGAACACTGGTCAGCATTGGCATTTGGTTCATCTCGCTAACCAACTCTTACATCAGTTGTAATCTCTCTGCTTGTTTTCTGCCCTGAATCTGTTCTCCCTTTATTTATATTTCATCTCTGTGTTGCTTTTTTATTGTATATTTCAATTTAAAACTCTTTGTGACAAAATCATTGTTTTACCAGAAAGCTTTATGTGCTGTTGGCAACACATTCGCTGTTGAGATTCTATAGAATCTATTAGATTCTTCATTTTCATTTTACCTTTCAGGCTAATAATCACAAATCAACTTGGTAAGAGCAGGAATAAACTCATGATGTCTTTGATTCTGAATGGGTACCTACAAAGTACATCTGTGCTTGATCACAGCTAGCCTATGGCCATCTTCCTGGATGCTGGGAAAAAAAAAAGGAACATGCAAATAATTAGTTATTATGCCATTTCTTTGTGGAAGTCAATGTTCAGGCCAGTCGTCTCAGAAGACAAATGCCAACACAGTTTCCTTTGAAACACTCTTCTAGGGATGTGATCAGAAAAGGAGACATGCCAACAGTTATCTCAGATGTTCTTAGGTCAAGAGTGCTAGCTAATGCATTTAGACTGTATTAGGACTGTAAAGGAATCTGTGATAAATGTGCCACCATGGCAATTTGTGTTAGGCTATATGTGTTTACCATGTTGATGTTCTCTTCACATATGCAAACTGATAAGGAGAACAGTTGCTGATGACACCAAGCTGTGTGGTTCGGTGAATATGCTGGAGGGAAGGAATGCCATCCAGAGGGACCTTGACACACTTGTGAGGTGGGCTGATGCCAACCTCATAAAGTTTAACCATGCCAAGTGCAAGGTCCTACACCTGGGTCAGAGCAATCCCAGGCACAGTTACAGGTTGGGCAAAGAGGAGATTCAGAGCAGCCCTGTGAAGAAGGACTTGGGGGTGGTGGTTGATGAGAAAATGAACATGAGCTAGACTGCAGTGTGCGCTTGCAGCCCAGAAATCCAACTGTATCCTGGGCTGGATCAAAAGGAGCAGGACCAGCAGGTCAAAGGAGGTGATCCTGCCCCTCTACTCTGCTCTCGTGAGACCTCACTTGTAGTATTGTGTGCAATTCTGGTGTCCTCAACATAAAAAAGACATGGAACTGTTGGAACAACTCCAGAGGAGGGCCACGAAGTTGATCAGGGGCCTGGAGCATCTCCCATATGAAGACAGGCTGGAAAAGTTGGGGCTGTTCAGCCTGGGGAAGAGAAGACTACGTGGAGACCTCATAGCAGCCTTGCAGTATCTGAAGGAGGCCTATAGGGATGCTGGGGAGGGACTCTTCATTAGGGACTGTAGTGACAGGACAAGGGGTAATGGGTTCAAACTTAAACGGGAGAGGTTTAGATTGGATATAAGGAAGAAATTCTTTCCTGTTAGGATGGTGAGATGCTGGAATGGGTTGGCCAGGGAGGTTGTGAGTGCTCCATCCTTGGCAGTGTTCAAGGCCAGATTGGATGAAGCATTGGGTGACACGGTTTAGTGTGAGGTGTCCCTGCCTATGGCAGGGGGGTTGGAACTAGATGATCTTAAGGTCCCTTCCAACCCTAAGTATTCTATGAGTCTATGATTCTAAAGTAGACATGATCTTTGTAGGGCTGGATGAGTCAATATTCTAAGGGGCTCTCAATGCTTCTGAGCTTGTGAGTGTTTGAAAATAAAACTCAGGGCACAGGACTAGCAAATGAATTGTGATATGAAATTCAAGAGGAGATAGTGTGAAAAAATAAATTTAGCATGGACCTTTGATTGGAAGCTTAGCTTTTCCCATTGAAACATTTATGTTTGGTGGGATGAGTACTAGTTGCTTTGATCCATGTAGTGATGCAATAATATTTTAGACCAAGAGGTTGAACAGTTGCATATTGAACTGTGTTAGGTCATAGATTTACTTATGTTCACATGGCACTTATTTAAAAATAATATTTAGGGTGAGCAGTACATTCAGCTACCAGGAGGGGAGTGAGAAGGTTATGATCCCAGGGGTGCTCAGCAAAATAGCAGGAGTCACAAGCTGTAACTCAGGGAACCCCAGTTGGGCTGGTGAGCTCAGGAACAGCTCAGAGAGGCTGGGAACTCCCTTTGGAGATCAACAGGAGTTCACTGAACAAAATGGGAAGCAACCTGCATCAACTTGGAAGTTAACCCTATGTTTGAGCTGGAAGGACGACTAGAGACTTTGAGACATTCCCTCCCAGATAAGTTGCTTTCTGATTCAGACATTGCCTCTGTTGAGCAGTTGTATAATTAAAGGTGCTACAGCATTCCAGTATGGTTAATTGTCCAGGCTTGATCTGATAACAAGTGCTGTCCTTTACTTAATCCAATCCCGAAAGGCTTTTTTTTTCTGTTTTTTTTAAGGGAACTTGTTTCTTAGGATTTCCGTTCCCTGTCAGCTCTTCCAGTGTATTTAAGGAAAATCAAATCTCTTCAGGCAATTTTAATTCCATAATATATTTATTATAAGTACTGTAAAATTCAATTGCCTTCAGTAACAGTATTTATTTTGTTAGATCTTCAAGTAATTTGGCTTTTTTTTTTATTTGTTTTATGTAGAAGGTGGCTTTAGGAGCCATTTGTTTCATTGTATTATGTGAGAATTACCTTCAGTACTGATAGCACTTTGTTGCAGTGTACTTTTTTTGTGCACTGTTTAAATAATGAATTGTAAATCATTGTAAAAACATTGTAAATTGTTTAATGGGATATGACTGCACAAATTCCTGTATAAATTGGGAAAGTTCTCCATGTGTACTACAAGGGCAGTCTTTACCAACTGTGGATGTTTTTCTGTTTCAAAAAAACCTTTCTAGATGTATTCCAAGCCTCTTACTTCCAATAGCATTAAGCTATACAAGCAAATAGTCCTTGTGTAGTGGTAGAAGAGTAGAAGAGTGCTTTATGAATTAATTGTTTTTCTAAGTCACTGCTTTTAAAAGGTTTAAGGGAATAAAATACATGAGTAATAGTGGGCAGATCTTTTTTGTGTTTCAAAATACATACAAAACAGCAAAAAAAAAAGGTACTGTGTTTTCTCTTACTTTCATGTGTTTACAACACAATAGTTTTTATGGAAACCAGGCGGTATTAAATAGTGCTTCAGATATTTGGTGGGTTTGTAAAGCAGGTTAGTGGTTTTTTTTTCCTTTCAAAACTATCAGAACATGTTTTTTATTTAGGCTTGGCTAAAATTATCTGCCACATGCAGATGATTATGTAATATCTGCCAACATGATACCCTAAGACAGTATAGCAGATGGTCAAATGTGTTTCATGTGGCATTTGTTTAAATGCAACTGTATCTATTTTTTCCTGTAATTATTAACACCCTCTTTCTTCTCAGGACTTGATTTGCATTGAGTTAACCAATTCTAGACTATTTCTGCCATATTTTGTATTATAAAAACAGTATTGCAACCTTCATTTTTTGCAGGAGAAATGTTTTGCTTTAACAGTCTCAGATTTACATAACAGCACATTGCAAATTTACAGTGAGAATAAAACCCAATTTATTCAATGCTGGCTGAACTGCTATATAAACAAAATAGGCCTGTTTAATATGTGTATCTCTCTTCAAGTGTTAATTTTGAAGCAAAATGAAAATGCGGTACTGAGATTTACTAAACTGACCCTCAGCAATCTGAGGTACATATGACAGACATAAACAAAGTTAGTTAATGATATGTTTGTTTGACTAAACCCCCAAAATGAAGATACAGGCAGGTTTACCTTCACATCAGTGATAGAATGCACTGATAAAACATGATCTGCTCTGGGGGCTGGATAATTTCACTGTTTTACAATATGGTCATTTCCATAGGGTAGTATTTTAAGTAATATAAGATAGCCACAAACTCCCAGACACCAAAGGTATTAAGCTTCCATTTATCAGCAAATATCTTCCTTTGCTTCAGCATCTCAGCTTCTCTTTATCCTAAACTAATTTATCATCTTTCACTCTGGAGTGAACCTCTTCCATTGTCTAAAGCTGCATTTTCTGCTTCTGTGCCCAAGAAGCAATCCACCTTCTCAGCCTTCCCACCTGGCTGCTTCTGGTTTTGCCCACATGCCTTATACAAGACCAGTCCCAATTTTCTTGTGTTTTGGCAATGTGGTCCTACATGTAAAGTGGAGTATTGTGCTATTCTCCTTGTGCTATCAATTTTTGTTCAATATAATTTCTCTTGTGTGCTTTATTAGAATATTTTGGGCTTCAGGCTGCTTTTTCTGCTGTGCCCTTCTGGACACATATTGGTAAAACATTAGATAATGTATGCTGTATTCAAACCTAATTTGTAACATTAGTGAACGTGACGTGTAGATAAAACTAAAGTGTCTTGGATAGTGCAGTCAGTCATGGGGTGCTTAATGTGCGTAGCACTTCTGGCTTTTAAGCTTTACTTCTGAGAAGCAAATTACGGTTTTGCCTTGGCTATCATCGTTTGCAGTTTCTTATTTTTTATTGGGCATAAAAAGTAATAATATGGTACTGTTACTAGCTAAGAATAAAGCATTGTTAGCACTCAGGTTTTATTTTAAATACGAATACTGTATTGATTTTGCAATAGGAGACAGGCAGGTCAGAAATGCAATAAAAAATGAGTGATCAACAGCAACATATTGGTTCATGAGATGATAAAGAATTACAGTCAGAAACAACTGTAGATAAAGTCAGATAAAAGTAGTCAGAAAAGTCAGATAAAGAGTTCCAGTCAGAAATGATAGAAGGAGAAAAATAAAGACAGTAAAAACAGAAAGCAAGAACAAATAAAAGTAAAAGAATATTGAAAGGACATTCAGATACTGAGAGGATTTTTGTTTCATTCACCTTTTGCTGTGGGGTATCTGTATTTCAAAACCAGCTTTTGAGAGCAAGAATAGGAATGCTTGGCTTGTATGTTAGGTTGCTTTCAGCAGAAGTTTGCTTGCACCTCTAGCTAATGCTCATAAGAAGACAGCAGTTACAGTTTAACATCCATTCTCTGTATGAAATGAACTAACCCTATAACCACTAATGCTAAACTAATAGTCTGATCATAAGTCTCATGTAGCAGCAAAGGGAGAGAAGTGTTTAAATTGTCAGAGAGATATGAAGTGCAACCAGGCTGCCCATGTGACCCTGTGAAATGAAACTTCACTTGCAGTGAGCCATACCTGAGAATCTACTCTTCAGGAGTACTAAAATTATGTTAAAACATAATCTAAGTGACAGAAAAATAAAACTTTCTGCATAGTTCTCCTGATCAAAAGGACCTATGGGAATATTTCTAATTCATGAGTAAGCCCAATGTTTTGATGCTCAGGTCTCAATATATGTATTTTTGTCATTATATATGTTACTTAAGAAGCTAAAGTAATACTATCATAAGCTGTATCTTCTCTTTCTTGTTTCATGCAAGAGCTAAGGCTGTTCAGGTGCTCCAGGGATCCAGGCTCTGGAGGCAACCAAGAAGATGGATAGTTCACATGGGTTTCCTAAGTGCTGAGGCAATTCTGTGTAGGATTTTACAAGACCTTCTGGTACCAGGTTGCACTGTGGTTAGAACTAAATGAGACAAGTCCTCCATACACCTGTAACAAGCATACAGTAGTCCTCATAGAGTGGCTCTTTGCAAGAGGAATTCATGAACTAGAACAGCACATACTTATATTAGTACCACAGAAGGTAATGTATTAAAGTAAGTGTATTCACTCTCGTAGAAATACTTAGTGGGTTTTATCCCAGTGGTAGGTTGTACTAGTGGTAACTCTTAGGTGCAGGCCTACCCCTTTATGACCCTCCAGTGACAATGCAGAGACATCCACTGGCTCTCAGCAGAATGTTCTATCATACATGTCTTTCAAAGGCTTCTCTGAGTTTAGAGTACAATAAAATGTGTCAGAAATATTTTTTTTCTTTTATGTCTTAGTTTGCTAAGTTACTCTCCAGTCAGTTTGCTTTTGTAGTATTACGTCCTGTCTTGGAGTCACGCATTTGTGGCGTTAAAACATTTTTTTATCAGATGAATTTATTTAAGGCTAAGAGGTAAGTTTTAATTTCCATTCAGGCAATGACTTGGTGTTCCTGTATACTTGCCATCTGGCTTTTCAGATTAGAATTGTTGTTTTTAAAATGTGTTACAGTGCATAATTTGTGCAGCATGTTACACATTTATTTAAACCCCTTTATTTTAGAGGGTTTGGGCTTCCCAGTAGTCTCTGTAATTTTGGGATAGTTTTTCATGGCCGTAACAGACTACATTTTAAAAAAACAAAAGGAGAGATTTGATAGGATGGGATGTCAGCAAATACTAATAGAACTATAATTTAAGGTAACAGGATTGGTCCAGTAGTAATTGGCATCGACCTGAGAATGAATTAGGATGTTGTGTAGCCAGTAGTAATCTGAGGAATGGGTGCAAACTGCATCTCTTAGCAGGTGGTGGATGTCAATTTGTGAATGTGGCTCCCCTGTGGCTCACAGTTGCTCTTATTTTTTAACAAATCTGGAAATTAAACTTCTACTTTTAGATAGCAGGTGTTTAAAGAGACTGTACTACAGATGCTGGTCATAATTCAAGATACTAATGTAAACTGCTTTTTATTTTTATTTAAGATTTTAGAACTTATTTGTGACTGCAGCTTTGAACCACTGTATCTTCCAGCATTAGGAATCAGTGTGGTGGTAAACCGATGGGACACAGTGGCTGGGATGGGGGTAAAGGAAAGGTAACTTGTGCTCTTCAGGATGACACAAACAAGCATTCAGGACACTTTTTTATTTTCATGAAATGTCCTTGCTGGTGGTCATGGCTGACTGTAATAAGGGACTTGTGAGGCCTTCTGCTCACACCAGTCGTTGACCAGGAACATTCTAGCATTGCTGGACAGGAGAGGGTCACCTCCACACTTGTGAAACATATTGCTTCTGATCTCTAGAAATGCCTTGGAACTCTCACAGGGGTTATCGTGAAACATGTGGAGTCAAAGTTCAACAATGGGTAAGGCATTAGGAGAGCCTGAAGAAAAGGCTAACTGAAATGTTTGAGTAGATTGCTAGACATCTCCTCTCCTCTGTAGTAGCAATGTGATCATATATTCCAAGAGAAAATGATGAGCTGGTTTTCAGTGATGGGCTCAGACATACCTCTTTCCTAACCATTGCTGCTCTTCCACCTTTCCTGTACACAGCTCTCCCTCTTCTCCAGCCTGTCTAATCTTTTTATTTGAAAGAACTGTAATAAATGTATGGATTGGCTCTTTCTGCTAACAGATAATCACAAAGTGTATGTAGTGATGTAACTTGAAGCTCTGCATTGATTTTAAGGAACTAGCAACATTTGTTGTGGGCACACCCTTTTTAGCATTGTGAATCAATCAGAGATGGCATAAGCCAGTTCTGCCTTTAGGCAGTTCTCTGTCAATTTGTTGCCTCTTTTTTTTTGTGGTATCAGCTACTGATTTATTTATTTATTTATGATTTTATTTGCTTTCTTAAATTGAAGCCTAAAACATTCACGGTAATGTTGCAGACTCTTTGAGTCTTGGGAAAACCTGAGCTCTACTTTATTCAGGAATTCACAGAAGTTTCATACTGCTCAATATTTTATATTTCTCTGTGTTTGCAGCTTTCCAATATCAGGGCATTCAGAAACACATTGGGAGCTCTGCTCAAAGTAAATACTGAACTTAAGGAAACCAGCAGTTTTCCTGTGACTCTGCAAATTATTATTCTGTCCACCAGATGAGAGAGAACATACTGTGTTGCATTTTGCTCCTTTACCTTGTCCTTCTTGTGTGCTTAAGGGTAGGGCGCAGTTCAGAGTCTTGATTAATTGATACACTCTCTGTGGTTTACCTGTGATCATTTTGTTACTGCTTGTTGTAATAGTTGATCTGAATTCTTGTCCTGCTGAGTGCCCTGACTATGCTTCAGGGCTTATTACTGACTGAAGTGAACTTTCCTCACTCCATTTTTTTTTATTTCCCTTTTCCCTTTTCTCCCTTTCTCTTTTTTGCTTTCTAGCTTCAGTTATGTTAGACCACAGTATTGCAGATATCTTGTACACCCAAGCCTTAAGGATCCTGTATGCCAAAACCAGATTCTGTACTCATACAAAAACCCACCCAAATTCTCTGTTGTTATGAGGAGCTTGCACATGTGTTTTCCTTACGGGAGGAGGTGGAGGAGCAGGGGGTGCTTTTAGAAGCAAGAGAGAGTCTCTTACTTGCTTTTCTTATTTTTTTGTCTATACTGTCACTGACAGCTTCTGGGCCTTTTCCACCTAGCTGCACTTGTTTTCTCTCTACCCTTTTCTGTTTACCTGCAGAGTTTTTCCTGTCTGTCACAAAATGGAGTTCAATGGTTTAGTCCTTAAAGAAACAGGGACTGCACTGAAATTTCTTTTTGTTCCCTTGCATTTTTCTTCTGTTGCACCTTTCATACCATTGCTTCATCCTTAAGTGGTGTTTTATGTCAGATGAGGGACATTCATTTTTCTGAAAGCTCTCCTTAGTCATCAGAAAGTCCTAGTCTCATTACTCTGTGGAAGGAAAAAGTAACAAGCTTGGATGAGAAAGAGCTGTTTACTGACAGAAACAAAACATAACTTCCAGTGTTACTGTCTTGTGAGTTTGTCTTGGAGTAAAAGTAATGTATGCCCTCTATTGAACAAGTAACCTATTGATTACAGTGTAAGCAATGCACTCTCAAATCTCTACCATGGCTTTTTCATTTAATGGATATAAATGTCCACGGCCTTTATCATGCTGGTTTTGAGAAATGTTAAGGGTTACAGCCAGTGTAACAAAGAACTGCTTAACAGTTTTGATATCTTCTGAATTTAAAAGCCACTTTGTCAACTTTACAGTTGTCTAATGATACTGATTAATTTGCATTTATGTTATGTAATTTCAAGATAAAATGATTCATGTTTCATCTGTTTAAAAAAACCTTTTCAAGTGGCTTTCTTCTGCTGTCTGAAGAGGCATTACATAAAGAAAAACACTACTGAATGCATTTGTTAGCTAGAAAAAGGCTTCTCCTTTATTAGAGTAGCTCTTTCAAGCATTTCTGCTCCCTTTTCCCACTTTGTTTTATATAAATTCAGGAACATCAGGAGTATCAATTCTGACATATCACTAGGGAGAGTTCTTGAGAGACTAACACTGTTACTCTTGCACATTAGCAAAAGGGCTGGGGATGTGAACTCTTTAACAGGGCAGCTGTTCCCAAAATGTTCATAGAATCATGGACTCATAGAATAGTTAGGGTTGGAAGGGACCTTAAGATCATCTAGTTCCAACCCCCCTGCCATAGGCAGGGACACCTCACCATGTCACCCAATGTTTCATCCAATCTGGCCTTGAACACTGCCAGGGATGGAGCACTCACAACCTCCCTGGCCAACCCATTCCAGTGCCTCACCACCCTAACAGGAAAGAATTTCTTCCTTATATCCAATCTAAACCTCTCCTGTTTAAGTTTGAACCCGTTACCCCCTGTCCTGTCACTACAGTCCCTAATGAAGAGTCCTTCGCCAGCATCCCTATAGGCCCCCTTCAGATACTGTAAGGCTGCTATGAGGTCTCCACGTAGTCTTCTCTTCCCCAGGCTGAACAGCCCCAACTCTCTCAGCCTGTCTTCATATGGGTTCAATTGTTCTTAGAAAATAAGGTGACAAAAAGGAATTGCTCAGAACATTGAGTGGATCTCATCTAGTCTGCATTGTTCATTTTGACGTTACTTTTATTTATCTACTATCCTGATAATTTTTGAGTTACTTGTCATACTTTTATATGTCCTACATACATGTCTCTATACATATAAGTATTTTTATGTATATATATATATAATATAGAAGGTTATTGCTTTACATTTCAGGTACTTATGTTACCAAACAGAAGTGAAAAAGGCTAAACTTTCATTGCAAATGATTATCTGCTGTTGCAAATAAAAAGAATTTAGTTACTACATTAACTTTGAATAGACAGCCTTTCATCTAAAATACTAATTCCACACTCAGAACTGTGTCACAAGTTTGCATTGCTTCTGCTGTTAGATCTAGTTGATGAGCATTCAGCTAATATTTTTGAATAAAATCCTCCGCTTTCCTCCCAAATAGTGCTTTATTCTGGTCCAGTTTTCTTTTGTCCCCTGAAGTTGTGGCAGTCTCCCTGTGTCCTCTCTTCCCTAATTGCTGCCTACTTGTCCTCTAAGGAAACCTCACTTTACCAGATCTTAGCATGCTAGTATATCTGTTGAGGGTTGTGAGCAGTTTTGTTTTCCAGCTTCTTGGCGATTGTCAAGACTGTCAGATAAGTCAGTTTTATTCCATCCATGTGTCTTCCTTGCTGTCATAACTCTTTTCCCTGTTTCAGTTGCTAACAGATCCAAAACTTGGATTCACTTTATGAATATGCATAACATTTGTGTTTTGCTCTGTCTAGAAGGACCATTCTTCACTCATGTTTAATATCCTCTAGAAGTTAAGAAGTCGGTGAGAGTTTATAGTTTTTCTATCCCACTGACTTATCTTCACAGAGGCTGAAATGTCCTGCATCTCTCTTCATTAAAGTGATGTTTATGGCTGCCTGAAGAGTTGTTCTTTACCTTCTGCCATTCTTGGACCTGACTGCTAGTCAAGGATTATCTCCATTCTTTCAATTAGTGAGTCTAGATAACCACAGACTAAGGGTGTTCTTCAAGTTTGGTGTTTCTGTGTTTTTTCATTCTCTCTGACTAGGTTGTAAAGTTGTGCTTTATAATCTCATTTAGTTATCTGGATATTTTAAAATCATTTTAATGTCATTCCCAGAGAAAAATAAGTCCAATTTTTTTATAGATTAATTAGATTGGGTTTGGCTGCTTTCTGAACTGTAATGAAATGGAGGTTTAATTGGGTTGATATGGTGCCAAAAGTAATATTCTCTTCCCGCAACTTTTTCTTATTTACAAAATAAGAAGTTTGAAGTTCCAGCAATTTGATTTTGTAATATTGAAAGCTAATCAACTCAGTTATGTGCCAGAGTGTATGTGGAAAGAAGAGTTGCATTATTACATGTTTTGTGTGTAACTGTAAAGCCAGAGGCCAAATATTCAGAAGAGATGCTTTATAAGACCAGATTACTTTATTAATTCACAGATAGTATAAAGGGTTTTGATATTGGTTAAATTTGGAAGTTCTAGTTAGCTCTTAAGATTTACAATAGGTTCATGCATGTGTTCATGAGACACTACATGTGACAGAAAAGGCAAATTGTGGGTTGGTATGTGCATAAAGAGAAGGGTAAGGGCACATGATGCCTTAATTTAGGATGAATGTGTCCTGTATTGAATAACACACTATGTACTGCACCTATCTGTAAAAATTCGTATGCTGTTCCCATTAATGACATTATCCATTGTTATTACTGGGTGCCTGGTGTTTCCTCAGGTAGTACATTGAGGGTTTGGCAAGTGCCAGTGCTTTGTTTCAGTATATTGCTCTAACCTTCTTTCTCACTGAATGAAGTCTAGAAGCCTTGGGTGTCAGTCTGGTGAAGAAGCATGCCTGAGCAGCAACATTTGTCTCCTTGACATTTAAAAAAAAGGCAGTTGTGATAGGGCTCTAGGTTCAGTTCTCACTTTTATCCTGCACTTAAACTGCTGATTAAGGTCATGCAGGACACCATGTCATCTTTGCACTACTTAATGTTACTTCTGTCTGATGCTGAAGGATTTGCTAAGATGTCTTTTAAGAATAATGTTCTCAGCAAAATAGACCTAAATGGATGCATTGGGTAAAATAAATTCACCTTCAATCCTGTGAAAAAGAACTGTAAATCTTCCCATGACCCTGTTCGCTAAGGAGGTTTGTTTATAGCATTATGTGAAAAAAAGAGCAGCAGAGAATGCTATATAGATATTCAATAGTAATTTAAGAAGGAGAATTGCATGGCTTGTGGGATTACAGAATATGGAATTTTGTACTTTCAGGTCATTACTTTGAATTAAAATACACTCCTGGTAGTAATAAAAATCTGTTACCAGATGACAGCTATTCAGTTGCATGTATGGAATGAGTTGAGGTTTGCTACCAGCTGGTAATGGGCAGCTGCTTGCTACACAAAACCAGTGTGGCAGCTGACACTATTAAATACTTCTATTGACAGCATTAATGGGGTGGTCAGCAGGTAAATATGTAATAGCAGAATAACCCTTTTGGCCTTAAATCAGATTTTTCTAAGGTGTTCAGCAGTAGGCTTTGTGCAGAGGAAAGTGTATCAGACAATAGATTTTCCTCCTTTGTTTAGTATTGTTGAACATTGCTTCAATGAACAGTAGGTAAAAGTTAAGGGCAATTTCCAAATTACTTGCTGATGTCAAAAATACCTTATTAGACTACATATTTTTTATTTTGTATGACACCAAACACCCTTTCAATAAGGGAAGCATCTGTAAGAAAGTGTATTGAATAAGTATTTTGGCAGAGGCTGGCATTTGTCTTTCTCACTTTTTCTCTGGGGCTTACCATTGTAAGGTATATTATCATTGTATTGTGGCTTACAGCTGAATAAGAAAGCTAATTTATTCTGGATGTGTAGGTGTTATGGAATATAACTGCTTTTAAAGAGCAGATGTAGTGCATTTAAGATGTCTGATTTAAAGACAGATGTCTTTTGGTGTTTATAGAAGTGAATTTTGTGATAAGTCCCTGTGACTGCTGAGTGGCTCAGGAATTGGGTAGTTCTACAGGAGCTCCCACAAAGTAGCTCTTCACTTATGAAACTAAAATATATCTCTTGTGCTTTCTCAGAGGTTTGTTTTGCTTGCAGTGTGAGGGAGTTTTATGTGAAGCTCTTGCTGTTGCACTAATAAATGCAATAGGATAATCAATTGCCTGAGATACAGAGGCAATCTATCTCCAAATAACTAGTATTACTGAGGTAGTGCAACTTTTGTGGAAAAGAAAGATGTGGATTTACCAAAGCACATACACACATATGTATGTACATCTGCACACCCAATGCTATAAGCAAAGGATATGGAAAAGGAGCAGTCCACAGTGATGGGAGGAGGTCTTTGTATATGTACATTGCTGTGCTGAACTGCTAAACAAGGTCTGTCCTGCAGCAGCCCAACAGACTTGGGACTTTCTTCAAGATGGACACCAGCCATTTGCCTGTCTCATCATCAAGCAAGAAGAGAGTTGGTGTGACTTTTAAGCAAACCAGTTTGATCTTAGTGACTGGAAATAATTCTGATTACTGTTTATAAGATAGTGTGACTGTACAGGATATAACTGTAGCTGGAGGCATTATCAGTATAGGGTATTTGAAAATGCAGGAAAAAAAGCCTATGTAACCCCCTGCAATTATTTAGGAATGTAAAAGAGCAGTTTGGGGTTTTGTTTTACTGTCATAATCTAATGTTCATCTTAAGTGTATTAATTTTTTTTTGTCTCAGACCTCAACTACGCTTCAGAGAAGCCTCTCTGTACTTTTGCTATTGCTACAGGATAACCTACATTGCATGTGCCATTTTTAACAAATGTAAGAATTTGTAAATAATTATGGAAATCAATTTACAAACACAATATAAGATATTAATTGCCCTGAAGCTACCAAGGTTAGTCACAAATTGCAGCATTCTGTGATTGTGTTATTTTGTTTGGAGTTTTTTGGTATTGTTATGAGAAGTTTTAAATAGAAATGCTGATAGATTTTTAGTATTGGAACTAATAGGAGCTAATAAAATAAAACTTGGCATGAAGTGGCAATCTTGATGCTGATGAACGTGGCAAACGTGCACTCCTTCGGCTTGGGGACAGTTGACACAGATGGCAGTACCGATTTTACCATGTGCTATATGCCTTATTAATTACTATACCAATTAATATAAATGCCAAAGCCTGCTTCTTTGTTCCACTGTTATGGACAGTTTGTCTTGTGTATGTTTACTGTAAAGTATCATACTTCTGTATGTATTTTATGGGAATTATGGCTTTTTTTTTCCTTTCGTTCTCTCCTTTCTTCTCTCTTTCACACTTCACCCTCTGCCATCCCTACCCCCATATTGATACTGTCATAGATGGTTTTAAACTGTGATCAAGAGCAAGTGTACATGAACCAAGAAGTTAAACTTATTCAAAATAAATCTCTTATGTTTGTGGAGCAGGCTTCTCCCCAGCAAAACTAAATTTTTTAATCTGGATTTGTCCATGTGTCTTAGTATTTTGGTAAAGAAGATCAAATCCTATCCATTTCAGGGGTGCCTTAGCAGCCAAGCATAGAATAATTGAAGTGACAGTCTAGGAAAAAGTGTGTGTGTCTTCACTGACAAATGCTCTGACCACACCACTCAAGTCTTGGAAGGCAGACACAGGAGCTGTGAGAATGAAGACCCTAAGCCCACTGTAGGAGAGGGTCTGGTTTGAGACTATCTTGAGAACCTGAACGTGCACAAGTCCATGGCACCTGATGAAATCCATCCGAGGGTCCTGAAGGAGCTGGCGAATAAAGTTGCTAAGCCACTGTCCATCATCTTTGAAAAAATCATGGCAGTCAGGGGAAGATCCCAATGACTGTAAAATGGGAAATATAACCCCCATTTTCAAGAAGGGTAAAATGGATGACCCGGGGAATTACAGCCCAATCAGTCTCACCTCTGTGCCTGGCAAAATCTTGGAGCAGATTCTCCTGGAAGGCATGCTAAGGCCCATGNGAATAAAGTTGCTAAGCCACTGTCCATCATCTTTGAAAAAATCATGGCAGTCAGGGGAAGATCCCAATGACTGTAAAATGGGAAATATAACCCCCATTTTCAAGAAGGGTAAAATGGATGACCCGGGGAATTACAGCCCAATCAGTCTCACCTCTGTGCCTGGCAAAATCTTGGAGCAGATTCTCCTGGAAGGCATGCTAAGGCACATGAAAAACAACAAAGTGCTTGATGGAAGCCAGCATGGCTTCACTAAGGGGAAATCCTGCCTCACCAATTTGGTGGCCTTCTACAATGGGGCTACGGAACTGATGGACAGGGGTAGAGCAGTTGATGTCATCTACCTGGACTTGTGCAAAGCGTTCAACACTGTCCCACATGACATCCTTGTCTCTAAATTGGAGAGCCATCAATTTGATAGGTGGACCACTCAGTGGATAAAGAACTGGTTGGATGGCTGCACGCAAAGAGTTGTGGTCAATGGCTCAGTGTCCGGCTGGAAGCCAGTGACGAGTGGTGTCTCTCAGGGATCGGTGTTGGGACTGGTCTTGTTTAACATCTTTGTTGCTGACATGGACAGTGGGATTGAGTGCACCCTCAGAAATTTGCCAATGACACCAAGCTGTGTGGTTCAGTTGATACGCTGGAGGGACTGGAGCTCCTTCCGTATGAAGACAGGCTGAGAAAGTTGGCGCTGTTCAGCCTGGAGAAGATAAGGTTGCATGGAGACCTCCTAACAGACTTCCAGTATCTGAAGGGGGCCTATAAGGATGCTGGGGAGGGACTCTTCATTAGGGACTGTAGTGACAGGACAAGGGGTAATCGGCTAAAACTTAAACAGGGAGTTTAGGTTGGATATAAGGAGGAAGTTCTTTACTGTAAGGGTGGTGAGATGCTGGAATGGGTTGGCCAGAGAAGCTGTGAATGCTCCATCCCTGGCGGTGTTCAAGGCCAGGTTGGACAGAGCCTTGGGTGGTATAGTTCAGTGTGAGGTGTCCCTGCCCATGTCAGTGGGGTTGGAACTAGATGATCCTAAGATCCTTTCCAACCCTGTGATTCTATGATTCTATGGTTCTCTACATGATGAAAGACGTACTGTGCATAAGGAAGGATGTTGTAGCCCTTTGCATCAGTTCAGGGTAGGGAATATGTACAGCAGATTTCATCTTCTAACTTGCACATTTCATCTGTGTAAACATCTTGTGTTTTGGCTTTCTGTGTTTCATTGGTAAATTCACTATTAGGAGAAGTTCCTTTTTTTAACAACTGCAAGCATATCTATTAAATCTATGATGCAGATTGAATTGCAATGTGAAAAATTACACTCTTGCAAAAAAATTACTGTAAAATGTTATTCCTTCCCTACAAGCACTATATAAATTAACGCTAATTATTAAAAGGGTTTGCTGTTTGTTTTAAATAGCTGTTCTTCAACTGTTTAAGGGTTTTAGCAAAAATTACTAGAAAACAATTCCAAACTTTACTGAAATAGTCTCATCTCACAGCTTTGTTATCAACACTTTGCATTTCAGTTTTCATGCCAGCTTTCACAACATTAGACTGTAGTACAATTATTAATTATTAAAAATGTGTGATGATTCTTTGATTCATTGATTTTCTTCAGTCTTTTCTATTTCAGGGTTTGCTAAGTTTTCCTCTCAGTATCTTTGAATTACAAAATTTCTACAAGCTAATCAATAGCCCATTCTTCTTTCCTGCTTTCGATATTTTTGTGAATGCGTCATTGTTTTACAGGCTTCAGCTGCCAAGCACTTGCATTGGGTGTATTATGGCTTCCTAGGTATATGTGTAGACATAGTATGTGCCAGTTACAACCACCTTGTAATGATCTGCTCACGCAAGAGAACAGAGTAAGTTTATGTTGAGTTTTGAATAATGCTCCAGTATGATCATGACTAATAAAATGTAAAGGTCAAACCATTGTTGATTACTGGGACAGTGACATTTTGACCCTCTGATGTTGGTGAGAGAAACTGAGAATCCCAACCTGACAATTTTACTGACATCCCTTGTTGTTGCCTACATGTATCGTGTATTGCCACTGGGTGCAGTGTTCGGTCTGCAGAACCGTGAATTGTGGGAGAATCTCTAGCATAAGGATTACTGTAAAATTATTCTTGCAGAGGAAAGGCCTTTGAGGAAACAATAAAAATCATAACTTGGGCAAAAAGTTGAGTTCTCTTTTGTTTGTTTCACAGATGTGAATTTATTTGGAGTGTGTTGGTTTTGTTCCTATGTAGACAAAAGGTGGTGGTGGAGTGGTTTGATATGGGGGGAAGGGAGAGGTTGGTGGGTTTGGGTTTTTTGGGGGAAGGGCACAGGCTTTTCACTGGTGTTTTTTTTTTTTTGTTTGTTGGTTTATTTTTTTCCTTGGGTTTTGTTTGTATTTTGTATGTGCATCTACCATCACTCTCTAGAGAATTATCTACTTCATGTGCTAACAGGAACCTAGTCTGTTTCCAGTAAAAATGAAACACAGGAGAATTTTATTTTGCATGGCAAGTAATACTTTGGCAAAAGTGTAGGCTAAGTATGTGGGATATGTGGCAAGATGTCTTCAATCCACTCATGCTTATTTAAGGACAATTTGAAGAAACAAGGCTAACCCTTACATTACTTGTTTTCATATTTTTCAATAATTTATTGATTCTTAGGGCTTCTAAAGAACATATTTGCATTTATTTCAGGTTTTTTTTTCAATAAAACAGTAACATTTGAGAAGTTCAGGTTGTATCTGGTTTAAAAATGTTTAGTGGCTTCATTTTAACATGCTATAACATACGTGGCCTTATATGCATATCCAGGTGCTCAAAAAGCAAACCAAACACATACAAGAGAAAAACAATTCTAACTCCAGTTCAGCCTCCTTCCCATTATAACTACTGTGAACCTGCAATTTCTTTTGTCTGGAGGTCTCTGGAGAATCACTGACAGGACTGCAGCAGTATCTGCAGCAAGCGGGACTCATTTGCCCTGTAACTTACATAAAGGGGCAGCAGTGTGATGTTTTTCTCAGGAAGGGGTGGTGACGGGAGCAGCATCTCAGCAGTATTTCCAACCTTCACCTTATTGACATAACAAGACGCCTAACAAGATCCAGTAAAAGATCTCAGGAAAGAACCTACCGGTGACCACAGCAGTGGTGGTACATAGCTTTTCATTACTTTCTTTAGCTTCCTGCAAGTACCGGGGGCAGGGATCCACATCCAAACAATTCATCTCTGTTCCAGCTCCAGGCTGCTTATTGTGATGTGTCACAGCTTTTAAGGCTGTACTAACACGTGTTTTGAACGCATTGGTCTAACAGATTGTAAATGTAATCCCAACCTGATAAGGAGTTCCTTTTTCTCAGAAATGGTAGCTATTTTTCATTCTTCCTGTTTTCTGTAGCACTTTGTGGGGTATTTTGAATTTTTCATATGTCTCTCAAACATGACTTATTTTACTTGGCCTTCAGTGCAATCAATACATTCACATTTTCTGAAAGAAGTAAACTGCATTCTCTCAAAACCTTTCATTGTCTTAATTAGAAAGATGCTAGATTTGATAGATAAGTTAATTTCCATAATTTGATAGTTGATAGTTACAATAGATATTAAGAGATCAGTTTAATTTAATGTGAAGGACAGTTAATATTGCTTATAAGTATGTCATCAGTTCTTGGAAAATCAGTACCAGTGGGATTAGTGGGACAAATCTGAATATTTTAGCCAGAAATCATGCAATCCAATACAATTACAAGGTTAAAATTCACTATTTTGACAATGTGACATGTAGTGAAAGAGCATGGATGATGGTACATTGTATAAAAGAAAGCCAAGCTAACGAAAAGGCAATCTCCATCAGAGGAAATGTATATTTTTGTTCATTGAGAGATACAATTTGCTTGATTAATAATAATACAGGAACACAACTGAGGTGTTACATACACAGAAGAAAAAAAAATGCATTTTATAAAAGATCTGGTTTGGATACAGATAAGTTTGTGACAGTAATTGCCTTCTTATGAATACTGAACAAACACTCAAAAAACTTCTGTGTTCCTACTAAGCTTCTTATTGATACAATTTTTATTGCTTATCAAAATGTAAATGCTTTTTTTTTAAAAAAAGGACAGAACTTCGAACCCTATATCAGTTCTTGCTCAGTGGCTGGGGTTTTGGTAGGATTTTGTTGGGTTTTTGTTGTTTTTGTTTGGTGGGTTTTTTGTTTTGTTTTAGGTTTCTTTTTGTTTGTTTTTTATATTGCTTGTTTTTAAGATATACTTTGTATGGCAGGAAGAAAAGTACAAAGAAGGATACAAACTAGCAGATTTGATTTAAATTGAAGTTGCACCAGAGATATCAGTTGCAATAGAGAAACCAGTCACAGACTAGGGCCCCTTTTTAACTTAATCAAGGAGAGGAGTTATATATTTAACTGGACACATTACATAGGCTTGCAGATAAAGTGCATTCTTAAATGCATAGGTAATCACAATCTTACATAGATATTTAAACTCAATATGCCCATTGTCCTAGTGTAATTACAATGTATTTGTTCATCTTTCAGAATTTACCTCTTTTCCATAACAAGCTACAGGAATATTATACAGAGTGGAAGAGTTTAATTTAGGTAGGTTTTGTTTTATTTTCAAGGTAAGAGACAACAGAACCTCACTGGTATTTTGTGATTAACCACATTACATGCCTAGAAGAAAATATTATAAACAATATTCCCTTGGTCAGCACGTGTAACATTGAGTACTTAACAAATATGTAATAGTATTTTGACTGTTCAGACGTGTAGAATAACTCTCTGGGTTTCAGCATGCTCTTTAATACTTTCATGACACAGAGCTGTGCTGGTTACCTCTGCTAACAGAAAGATTTTTTGTTTTCTTTTGGTAGCTGTGATACCAGTTCTCCATCTACATTTTCTGTGGGAGTACATGCTAGTATCTGTCCAAAGGATTTAAAAAAAGAATTCAAAAATGTACTGGGGACCTAGAATAGTTCCCCAGGTACAGCAGTGCTACTTGATTAATGGATATTCTGTCTGGGAATATGCTTTGTTGAAATTGGGTTACTGTTTTCTCATTCTTAGCTCAAGGTGCATCAACGCAAATAAATTTAAGGCTTCACAGGAGTCAGAAGTATTTATAGTAGGCACAGCAGAAGAAATAGAAAAGGAACCATTCCTAATTTGCTGATTCTGAGACTTCAAATGTTACAAAATTGCTGAGCCAATTTAATTGCAATTGTTATAAAGAACCTCTTCCCTGAACTTTTACTCAGTACTTGGAAGTAATAGGTTTGAGATTAGGGGCCCAAACATGTTTCTAGTATGCAGTGACATGTCATTTCTTCCATTCCTGATGGAATAAAACAAATTATTAAAAAAAAAAAAAAAAAAAAAAAAAAAAAAAAAAAAAAAAAAAAAAAAAAAAAAAAAAAAAAAAAAAAAAAAAAAAAAAAAAAAAAAAGAACATATGCTTCTTTAGACTGAAGTTTTGAAACAACAGAGCATATATATATATTGGCCTCAGTGGCTTAAACGAGTGTTCGGTATCCTTAGTGAAAAGGATAATCTGATGGTGAAAACTGATTGAGTAATGCAGTGAAAGTATGTTAATATTTTCCTAAATTCACTTTTGAGCTTAGCTGTTCAGATTTAATATGACAAGAAAGTATTTGTACACATGCCTTCACACACACTGAGGGAAAACATGTCCATAAATTAGAGTTCAAGTAAATCCCATGTTAACTTGACAGAACAGAGGGGTAAGAGACTGTTAAAAAACAATTCTCTAAAAAAGATAGCTTTTTAATTTGCTATTTTAGTTAAAATAGATCTTGGTATTTATATAAGCTGGATTTTATCACTGTATGTTGAAGAAATTATGCAAACAATTGTTTACAGTGCGCTCTCATAAGGCTAGTCTTTTAAGAGAAAGATACCGTTATCTGATAAATACTGAGCACTCCTAATTGTGTATGGTTTATGATACATAAGCATTATATTTATCATAGGTTATATTCACAGGTTTTCCACAGCAGCTTCCCTACATCTCTCCAGAGGTGTTTTTGCTGTGTGCTGTGCACTTGGCTGTCAGGTTTGTGAAAAGATTTGTAGTATTGAGTAAAAACGTGTAATGAAGTGGTGTTTTGTGGAAATGGAGACGTGCTTCGGCTTGGAGGCTTGGCAAAAGGTAGATAAATCATGCTGGAGAAGCAATCCAACAGCCAACACTTTAATGATAGATTATATTCCAATGAGGACATTATGTATTCTTTTTGACTTTACTAGTTAAAAAAGAGAAATTGAACTTTTAGAATTTGTGTTGTGGGAACTCTGGCTAATTATATTGAAATCCTCTGAAAGGTCTTCCTCAGGTATTCCATTCTGTGGTTTTGTTGGTTTTGGGGCAGGTATGGCTGTATATTAATGTAGCACTGTAAACTTCTGCTATTTCCTAGCACATTTTATGTGTATAACTTGAGGCAAATCCTTGCGTTTTGTCAGTTGGGTGTCAGAGCCAGGCGCTAGGGTGGGGCTGTGTGAGGGGAGGGCGGGGCTCGTCCCTGCTTGTTCCAGACGTTCTAGCCAGTACTGGCCAGTTCTAACCGCCCCGCTCCAGTCCTCAGCTCAGCCTCTCAGCCAGGCTGAGGCAGCTCAGGAAGAACCCGCTTATGGAAGGACAAAATGCCCACAGCTGTGAGGAGAACATGTGAGAACTGGACCGAGAGCATCCTGGTGAGAGCAGGTGAGAGCAGGAGACATCAGAGGTTCTCTGGTAGTTTCGGTGAGACCATACAGGACTTTATTAGCAGTGCCCTCCAGGAAGCGTGGCTTGTGGGGAGCCCAAAGTGGAGCAGTTATTGAGGGACTGTCAGCCCTGGAAAAGATCCGCATGACGGCAGTGCAGATGCACTGGCAATGTGTAGCAATATTGACCTTCCTGAATCCGCCTGGGGGTTTGAGCTGAAGTTCTTTTCCATAGTGTCATGGTTTAAACCCAGCCACACAGCTTGTTCACTCACTCAACCCCCCTTTTTTGCCCTCCCCTGCTTCCAGAGGGATGGGGAGGAGAATCAAAAGAATGCAACTCCCACAGGTAGAGATAAGAACAGTTTAGTAACTAAGGGATAACACAAATCACTACTGCTACCACCAATAATAATAATGATAAGGGAAATAACAAGGGATGAGAATACAGCATCTCACCAACCACCAACAGATAACTCACGACACCCCAACCCAACTGAGTACCAACCAAATACCTCCTCCAACTCCCCCCAGAGAACTTGCCCTTCCAGGTAACTCTCAGTTACATCCTGGGCATGACGTGCTATGGTATGGAATACCTCTTTGGCCAGTTTGGGTCAGGTGTGCCTGTCCCTGCTTCCTTCGGGCCTCCCCTCTTCCCTGGCAGAACAGGAGATTCAGAAAGTCCTTGGTCAGAATAAACATTACTTCACGACAACTAACAACATCGCTGTTATCAGCTGTGTTCCCAGGTTGAGTCAAAACACAGTACTGCACTCCTAGTGCAGAAAAATTTGACTGCTATTGCTGAACCCAGGACACATAGTTTCAACTGTATTCACAGCAAAAGTTGTGTATTGTTTCGAGAAGTAGATGGGGAACGTCCCATTCATGAGATGTAAGTTTTAATTATTGCAGTGAGCAGTTAACTGACCTTTTCAGCTGTCTTTATTTTTCTGCTTATCCATGGAGTTGCATGTTAGACTACCTGATTTGGAAATAAAATGTTTCTCTGACTTCAAGAGACCAGAGATCCTAATGCAATTTATAGCAGTTGCTACTCTGGCACATTCCTGAGAGCAGTGATGAAATATACTCTATCAATCTGAACAAAACTCAAAGTGTGAGGATTACCTTAAAAGAGAGCACTTCTGATTTTTAATTTCCTGTGAAAGACTTTTTTGAATTTATCTTTTCAATTCCCAAATAATTCTTCATGTTGATTCAAATGAGTGTAGGACCCTGGTTGTATTATTGTATTTGTTATTTTAAATCCTTCTTCTCCTCCTCCATTTGTTCATCCATGTGGGTAGAGATCAGGTCATGCATAGTGACATTTCCCCAGAATTCTGTCACAATTGGCAGAGGTTTATGGTTTGGGAATTCTCTGAAAACTGTATGAGGTGATCCTTTTGCATTGAAAAGCTCTTGATGGATTACTTCTTGAATACACTTGTAATATATGCCCATGCTTTTTATAAAACAACCTAGTTTCTACTTCAGTTAGCTGTCTTGGTATTCATTTAAAAATCATGCTTTACATATGGCAAGTTATTTGTGCATACACATTTATTGCAATAGGAGCTGATTAGTAGCAGTAGTTTTTCAAGCAGACTACAGGTTATGTTTTCTTCAGGAAGGCACAAGAATCCTATTGTCCATGTTTCTATTTATATACATATTTCAGGTATAAGCATATTAGTGGATCCAAGATGTAATTAAAAAAATAATTAAAATGAATGTGAGGATCATGATTTTCTTAAGCTGCAAGTTAAGTAATTGGCATTATTTGAATCTGTCTGTGTGTAACTGGCAATATTTCTGTTGTCATCCCTTCATCATTTGTTATTGATCTATCTGGGGGTCAGCTGCAGGCTTGATCCTTCTCATGCTGAGATCCTCCTGTCTTCCTGCATAGAATAAAGAGCTTTGGTAGAGGAGGTATTTTCTCACTTAATGTGTGACCTGACACAGGCAGGATGCAGAAGCAACCACACTGCCACAGATGAAATGCCAAGAGAATTTCTTTTTTGTTACCTCATGGACTGGGAATTCCTAAGCAGCATACAGGTGGGAGTGAAGGCACTGCGGAGCTGGGTCACTGCTGGAGGGTGGCTGAACCTGCTGGTTTTACCTGTATGTCAGGGGTTCACGCAGTGTACTGCTGTGCTTTCATCTTTCCCACAGCAGGTCAGGAATCTCAAGCATGTTTGACAGGGTGCCCCTGAGTCTATCACAGGTTTGTGTTATCCTAACACAGATGTTCTACTTGCAAGCACACAGGACTAAACAACAGTTAGCGTGATAGATGTTTTTCTACACTTCAGCTGCAAGTTCTTTGTTGAACATGCAAACCTTTTTTTTTTTTCCCTGCTACATTAGGAAGTTCATGTCTTGCATTTTCAGCTCTGATTTATCAAAAATATGTGAGCAAAATGTCCTGTTATTGGATGTCTGAGAGATAGAGCTGTCAGTGCTTAGGTTGTCTGTTCATCCTCTCTCCATTGGTCCAACATAACCACTATTTGCTTCCTTAATGTTAGCCAAAAATTACCTTCTCCATCTGGATAGGGATATTTCATCATCTTTAAAAACTGAGATGACCATTATATTGTTATTGTTAGACAGTTATTTCCTGCTTTCATACAAATTTATCCTCTGGCCACCTCTGGCCAGAGATTTACTTTTTCCTGTAAACATCTGTATAGATATTTAAGTACTTGTAAATACATGTTTTTTCCCAGTAGTATGTTATTCAGAACTGATTTGGAGAAACAAACTAGGTGTAGAACGCAGAGGCTATTTGGTTTCATCTTGCTTTGAAGCATCTGGTATGATCACAGGGAGGGATGAGATACTGAGCTGGATGGGTCACTAATCTGAGCTAACACTTTAAAGCATATGCTTTTTGTGCATACAGCTGAGTAGTTGAACATAAAACTATTCTGTGCTTGTATTTCATTTTGGTGCCCTATATTAGACTTCCTATTTCTCATGCTAGTTTCCAAATTTTATTTTCATCTTGAGTAATATCATAAAGCATATCTTTTACCTGGATTCATTTTCTTGTGCTACAAATGGTACAAGTAATACATGAGGCTGTGTGAGGAAATCACCCTTTGAGAATTAAGTTTTGTCTGCCCTCTTACATGACATTAAAAATTTATATTTAATCCTAAACCCCATAATATTAATCTCACACAGAGTTATGAGTTTTGAAACGTCTACTTTTGCTGATAAGCTGAGGGGAAGAATAGTGTTGTTATGCAGAAAGAGATTTATCACATGTAAATTTAATAGCACTAAACACTACTTGCCTGATTGGTAGAGATTTGGGAGAAGACTCGAGCTAACACCAATTCGTACTCTGTTGTCAGTTTGTAATGGATCTTAGGATCAAATCCTTTTGGAACTGAAGTTACATTGAAGGCATGTTGAAAATAGAAAATCAAGTTGTATAAGGCCACCTTGAGAAACCATCTGTTATCAGTATCACACTTGCTTTTTATAAGTAACAAGACATATATACAGTATAAACAGGGAGTTTCCCTTTTCAAACATTAGTCATAACTACATAAACTCTCCTGGAATTGTCTCTAATTATATCTACACACTTTTCATTTCACAATTAACTTTCTCTTCCTTAAGAATGGAATATTTAATGAATAATGGCCAGTTTTACTATAGGAGGTCTCAAAAGTTATATTTATTAAAGTTCATAACTAATTTGTTGTTTATAAAAATACAGAAACTGGATAAAAAGTGATAGAACTCTACACAAATAATAAAGTATCTAAAAGACATAAAGAAGAAGGGATAATTGTGGTATGAACAGTTCAGATATTAAGCATGTGATCTTTACTGGGTCATCAACCCCCTCTCTTGATAGTGTCAACAGAGAAGGATACTTTTCAATGTACATCTCTGTCTTGTAGTGACAGACTATGACTAACCTTGATGGCATAGCTAACTTTTAGACAGCTAAAGCCAGGTGGGTTGAATCCAGCCTGTAAGAAAAAGCAGCATGATTTTCTACAAAGGTCTTTGAAAGAACAAGAACATGAAAGAAGTTTAGTGTCATCAGAATTTTCTGGCTTTTGAGCCTTTTTTGTTTGTTTGTTTGTTTGTTTGGCTTCCATGTCATCAACTAGGTGTTATTAGTGGAATTCTCACCTTCTGCAAAGTGTCTGCTTCAACTTCTGTTGGTTTAGGACCAGAATGCCCTGGATATTAAAGGATTATGTCCTGTGATTTCACACCCTATTTCTCTACATTTGTCTACTTCACTCTGTAGCTCAGAGACTGTCTTAGCTAGCTCTGGTTTTGTATTATTCTTGTCACTGCAACATATTGCTGGTCAGAAATCCTAAGTTAAAGTTATTGTCTGCTTTTCAATGTTAAAACAAGAAACCTTTAGTAAAGACCTCTGTTTGCCCTTTGGAATAGAATGCTGCAAGAATAGTCAGAGGGAATGTAAGTATAAGTGGGCTGTCATTGCATGCTAATGCAAATCCTTTGTTTATACTGGTATAAGGAAATTTGAAATTGGAGTTACTTGATATGATTCTACTGAAATGCTTGACATTGGGTGTCTTGTAACTCCCACTAGTGCTTGAAATTTTAGTCTAGTGGTATATACTAGACAATGGCTCCTTTCAAATAAATTCCCTAAAATGTTTAATGTATTTTTGTATAATGATTTCCTTGTTTCTTAGATTAAAGCATCAAATACAGTTAAGTATTTGGACAAGGTACTTAGTGTGATGGTGGAATTCCTATAACTTTTTTTTTTTGTTTGTTTGGCAGTTTTTGGGTTGTTGATTGGTTTTTTTGTTTGTTTGGATTTTTCCTCCCCAAGAAAAATCTTTTAAACAGTTGATCTTTCTCATGCTTGAGAAGACTTCCAGGCAGAATTAGGAGTTGTTTGTTTTACATTCAAAGCAAATGCTTTATTCTTTTTTACAGAAATGTAAGTTCTGGTTTCTTTGAGAAGAAAACCATTTTTCTGCCAAGATACTGCGAGGTATAAATGCATCTACTATGTCTTAATCTTAAATTTCATAATGTGAAGTGCATGGAAATTATTGGAGTAAAAAACATTTGGGTGGCTGGCCAGATTTTAATTTTTTCCTGCCCAAGCATTTTTCACATGTTTATCCACCTGAAGATGAGAAAACACTAGTTCATTAGCATCTGGTTATATGAAACACAGCGGATATTCCAGTTGGTAAAAAAAATAATTGAAAAAGTGTTATTTGTCATCAAGGTGTATGATATGTGACTAGCCTTTTAATGGCTTTGGGGAATGTGCTTCACATAATTTGAAGCAAGCTTTCTTATCAGTATGTCTTGCAATTAATTTAATCTTGTTTCTGTTATTTCCCCAGTATTTTTCAATTCAGTGAACCTCATTACATTTGCAAGTGCATTAAATTAGAGTCTGGATAGAAGAAGAGAGATGGTTATCAGTTAATTTAATTATGTTTCTACATTTGCCCATTTAATGATATGTCTGCCATTGTTGGTGCAAGCGTATACTTCAGTTGCGCTATGCAGAAATTAGTTCTGATTCCATGTAAAGTTTATGTTATCTGATAACTCCAGACAACTGGCAGAGGCACATGTGCAGTAATTTGAGTCTAATCACAAATAATTTACTTTAAGTCACATACTTGCAGTGCAGAATACTCTTACTATATTCACTACATTACTACTGTATTTTTTGACTTTGCGTATGTGGCAATGTTTTTACACAGCTTTACATCATTAATTCCATTAAGAAAGAAAGCTTTACATTCTTGTAACTGAAGAAGCAAGGAAGCCTGCCATTGCACAATTCTCTTCTAGACAGTTAAGCAGTGTAGCTGAGAAATGTCCTTGTTTCTAAAGAGGAGGAGACGAGCAAAGTAAGCAAACCCCAGAACTAACCATTAGAGGGTCCTTCATATAAACTAGTCTTTGGGTTTTTAGACAAAATTATGTAGTCATTTAAGGAGATGCTAAAACCTGAATTCTAGTACTCATCTTCTAATATGGTGCCTGTCAGTTTTACTACTTTTGGCACTAGCTACTATTTTTATAGGTTTTCGCAACTCCACAGTTTTTTCCTTAACGTCTTTTCCATATGGTTGCAATTTCAGGATGTATGGCATTTGCCCTGGCATCTGGAAATCCTAAGGATACAGCTACTGAGATTCTCCAAAGTATTTCCCCATTGCATGGGCAGCTATGTACTGATGCTTTTATCAATTGCATAGCTTATTAAAGGCAAATCTGTTAAAGCAACACTTCTCATTTTTAGGCATTTATAGGTATCCTGTATTAATGCGAGAGAAAAAAGATATTCACCTATAAATACAAAATGTTTGAAGTTTTAAGATGCCCGTTTCCTGGATTTTTAATGTTGCAAGATCTGGAAGTAAATGGAAAAAAAAAAATTAAATAATGATAGCATAAATAGCCTGTGAATGAAAAGCAAGATAAAAATGAAATACAGATTTTACTGAACTCTGAGGACTGTTGTTCTACCATATAATTTGGAAGTTAAAAACATTAGATTAGCATTTATATTTACTATTTGCATGTGAGGAATCGTTCTATGAACTTCACTGGCTGTAAGTTAAATAATGCATATATATATTTTGTACATTAAGTTGTTTCTTTTTCTTTAAAGTACTTGTCATTAGAAAAACACTCCCATGGGTGTGCTAAAGAACATCAGCTCACTTTAAATCACTGAATGACTTCTGGTCCCATAGCCTACTTCTGTTAGTCTGGCAATATGGAGAGGTGATGGCTGTTTTGTAATGGAATAGATGAACTAAGCTTTCTCAAAATAAACACTGTGCTGGCTCCAAGTGTTAATAAAAAATGAAAAAAAAACCCACAAATAAGAAGTTGGTGAATTACAGAGGGTACTTGAGTCAGATGGGCTTCTTTCACTTGCAGACATGAATGACGGTCATTTACTTAATGCTCCTTTTTCTGCATACAGTGTTATATTCCATTCTTCCATGTCAGCTGCATGTTATGATTTGAAGTAAAGGCCGAAGCACAATGAGGTGCTTAATTATAGCCTCAGGTAGCCCATAGGAAATACTGTATTGCCAAGAGGTCTTTTTAAGATACAGAGCCACCACAGGTTGTGGTTTGTGCCTTCTCAAAGATAAACTGTTGTAGTTCATATAACATGTTGTGTTACTGTAGCATGTTGTGTAATGTAAAATCTTGTATTACGGTAACATGGAACTGCCTAATACTGGTATCTTAAGAATATGTAACATGGCAGAAAAATAAGCCTGATATCTGTCTGTATACATGTGCAAGAGATTAAATGAGGACCTGAAGAAAATTGCTACATTTCTTACAGCACAAAAATATGTTAATATTCTGATACACTTAATGAGAGCAGGTCCTTAAAACATGGCAAATGTGTTTTAAACTGGGAGAATGGGAGAATCAGACTGAAACAGCTCCAGAAAGTTTAGATTTCTGAAGTTGTCATTGCAGAAAACAATCCTATTTCCACACCTGTTACCTTCGGTGATGATGGGTGACCTGATAACCAGTGGATTATTACTATTACTTATTATCGTAGATCTCATTGAATGTTGTTCAGATTAGCAAGAGGTATATACTACTGCTCCTGTTTCCTTTTAATAACTGGTGGCTTCTAACTTACAAGAATTTGATGATATCCTATGTTGCACACTCATGCTTTTTTACACCCATTAATGGTTTTCTTTCCATTTTGCTTACTTTAAAGGTTTTTATTGCAAGTATGTCAGATATGCAGGCACAGTTATTTATAGAACATAGTGGAGGGATATGCCAGTATTAGTTGGATCCACTGGAGTTTGAGAAATTTTTTTTTTTTTTTTTTTTTTTTT
>NDXB01015494.1:907-14352 GCA_002631895.1 Agapornis roseicollis | reverse complement strand
TTTTTTTCCATTCTTTCACCTCCCTTTTCCTAGAACTCTTTATGTCATTGAGGTACTATTTGTATTTGATTGTTTTATTAGGAGAAAAGAATTAGGATAGGAATTATGTATATTGGTAAGGATTTCCTTTTTACTTATTTATTTCTGTTAAGAATGAGCAGAGATGTGCTAGCCAATCCACAAAGTGAGCCTAGTTTAGATGTAATACAAAACTAACTTGATAGATTTGGTGCTAAGTAGGTGAATTGTTGTGGGATGATGCTTTTGAAAATAGACTTTATTTGATTTGGTTTTGTAACAGTCATGATTGAAATGCTTCAGAAAAGCAGTTCTTTTGTTCATTTTCTCTTTTTCTTTTTTTTTTTTTTCAAAACACAAGTGAATATGTTACTAATCTAAAAAGTATAGCAGAAACCCCACCATTTCTAAGGCATTTTGCTGTGATTTACTTTGCTTTGTATATATGGTTGTTATGCTTAGCATATTTATCTGAGCAGTTTTATTACCTGTAATACGGGGTTTATTTATTTATTTTTACATATTAATGTGTGTGTGTGATTGCCAAATAGCTTGTGCTTTTATAACAAGGTTGCTGTTACAGTATTTTTCACAGAAACATTTGCAAAACTGTCCTTAAGGGAAAAGCTAATACGATGTTTGACATTTATGTAAGGGAGGGTGAAATTAGTAATGGATTATTTTACTACACAGCTCCAGTGTAAAACTCCTGGGGATAAACCAGAGACCCACAACTATTAACTTGCCTTTTCTTGCCAGTCGATTAAAGTCTGACTTCTGTGGCCTGCAGGGCACATTGCAAGACCTGGCTCCTTAGCGAGGTGTTTATTTGTAGGCATATCATATAGCTGAATGGGAGTTTTTGACTGGCAAGCTTAATAGCAGGTAGGGAGTGTAACTGCCATGGCTCTTTGTAGGGAAAACTTATTTTCAGGTGGTAGAGTAAAGCAGGTGTGTAAATCATATTTCAGCAATTGCATAACTTATTGTATATATTTTTTCTGCCATTGATGAACTGCTGTTTTGATAATGTATATTGTCTCACACTGTATTTGCTCTCTGGTATTAAATAGTACTAGAAAGTGTAAAGTGGAACACAAGAAATAGTCCTAATTGTAAGTTCAGTTACAATTACTTACATTAAATTTATCAGAATTTCTAAGTATGGTATTTAAATTATATCCATACAGCTGTTTTTAATCTATGGAAAGAGGAATTCTAGTTGATAGACACATTAATGATATCCAACTTGATTCTGTGCACAAGTGAAGATTAGGTTCTTGCATATGTTGATGTGGCTAATGCTCAGTTAGTAGCAGTCTGTGTATGTTTAAAGCTAGATATACTAACTATAATGACTGCCTGTCTGGAGATCTGATTAACACAAATGGCTCTGTGGTTTTATCCTATAAAATCTATAAGTTTGTGCAGCAAAGCATGGAATTTGCAACTTTTATAATTAAGTTTGCCTTGGTTGTGGGCATGTTTCTTTTTTTCCTCAGCTGTAATTTACTATGGCTTATCTTCTAACTTGATATTTTGTGCTAATTATTAGTCTATGAAAAGAGATTCCTAAAGTATCAGACCACTTTTTTTGTGTGTGTGTTGGTTGTTTGTTTTTTTTTTGTTTGTTTGTTTGTTTGTTTTTTTAAAATAATTTTAGCAGTTTATTTCCTTTTGAAAATGCTGATATTATTATACAGTGCAAGGGCTGCATATTGCCTTAAGGGAAGTAATCGCCAGGTTGTTGAATTGGATGGAAAACTTGACTGCTCGAAGAAGAACTCCTGTTCCGTGTTCTATTTATGAAAAATTGTTAAGTCTACTTCTGGCTTCCAAAGCTTGTCTCTGTAGAGAAGGGTTTTTGTTATTCTTCATAAGGTCTCTGATTTTGATTGCCTATACACAGGCTGCACCAAATTGATTAACTTGAGATGTTGCAGTCCTCCCACAATATTACTTAATATTTTCATTTCTTTTGAAATGGTATTTCAGCTGATTTTGTCATGGGTGGGTGGTTGTTGCTGATTTTAGGAGTAAGCCTATGATGGTATATGCAATAACAGAACGTTCATAACACCTTGGCTAAGATATTTGTCTGAGTTTTTCCAAAGCTGTGTGACAACACAACATACATTCTATTTTACTATGTGAGAAATTAATTCTCATCACAGACCCCTCTGTATCATTCATGGGCATGTGTGGCTACCTTGGCTGAATTGTAGACACAGATTCTGGAAGTCTTTTAAACACTGGAAACATTTTCTTGAAATTAGGTTTCTGCTGACAGAAGCTTATATTTCAAAGAATAGAACATTTAGCAGAAAATGTGATTTGAGCAAAGGGTGCCAAGTACTCATGAGGCTTTATCAAGATATTCTATTACATACTAAATGCAGACTGTTGCCCTAAAGATTGAGACAAAGGCTACAGTCACCACAGCTACTTTTTTTCACAATTTCAATCATGTAAATCAGTAATAAACTGGTATCTTATCACAATAGCTTCATTTGGTAAAGAAATATGCAATAGAACTTGGCATATTTAGCAATGTAGTTAATAGTTTCCTTTGAGAGGCTGTCTCAGAAATAACGTCTTATATGTAATCTTTGGTCTTTTCAGAGAGAAGGTTTTAAGAAAAAAGTTCAGCAGAAAATGGCACTGATATGTGTGATTCAGGCATATAAGGACTGTCTGTTAATCGAGGAAATAATGCATTTGTAGAAGTAGGATTTTTATTTTCCCCCAGAGATATCTATGTTTATTTGTATTTTTTCTTTGTGGATTTCCTTTTATGATTTGTCCTGTTAATTTTCCTATGTAACTTTTCAAAGTGAAGCTTGTTGTAAAGCTGCAGGATAGGTGGAAATGTTTATTATATCACAGAACAATTTTGATTATTCTAGAAACAGCCAGTCATATAGTGATGTAAAATAGGTTATTTTGAAGTCTTAATTTTTCAGGCACATACAAATCTATTTTTGAATAAGCCATGTAATTATTTTTATTTGCAGAAGAATAATAGTATGGTATTATTGATATGAGGAATGTGAGATTCTCTACCATATCTGCTTCTCTGTACTCAAACAAAAATTTCAGGAATTGCTCACTGGTTTAAATTCACTGTTTTCTGTTGCTGGTGATAAGGTGAGGCCTTTCATCCTCATAAGTTAGTGAAATATATTGATGAGATTTTGTTTGCCAGTAAATAGCAAACTAGTAATGTTGTTCTTCCAACATGGGTTCATCTGAGAGCTGGGAGGGGCAGGAAATCAATTCTTCTTATCTTTACCAATTTCTTTTAAGAGATAAGGATCCCTTGGAGTTGGCATAGATGAATTATACAGATAATATCAGTTGTCTTCATCGGAATCCCATAATAGTAAATCAATCTTACTAAAATAGTTAATACTCCAGCCTTTCAAGTAATTCGTAACTTTTCTGAAAAAACAGCATTTAATTTGTTTCTCCTTTTTTTGGTTTAATTCTTTCTTTGTTTTGTTTTGGTATTGTAATTTTTTGAAAAGCAGATGCACTAAATTCAAACTAAATAATGCAAGAAGAAATTAATGCTGACATTTAATTAGATGTTGCAGATTGTATTTACAAAGAACATGAAAAAGCTATTGATACTCTCTGGTCCTTTAATTTCAAAATTCCCTAAAACTGATCTGTTAAAATTTTTGGTTTACTTGGATATATATGTGCATTCATGGAAATGTGCAGCTGCCTTAAAAATTCTAATACTTAAATATGCAGTTTCCTAAACTATTTCTTTGGCAGTCTAATTCTTGAAAATTCTTGTTGTCTTTGCTGTAATTTGTCTTCTATGCTTAATAGTTGGCAAATGATAACAAGAGAAACTCTGTTTATATAAAGGGGTAGTGAAAAGTTTGAAAACAATGCAAGCAGTAATAAATGCATAAAATGCAAAAAGGGGGTAAAAACCAAAAAGTCCCTTGTTTCAGGGTTTATAATCTGGAGAGTTACAGACTTAGCATTAAATGTGAATACTGATTTCCCAAAACTCACACAGTGGGTTAAAAATAGAGGGCTCTTGGACTCTTCCTGTTCCACACTGACTCGCACTGGCATCCCATTTAGTGATGGTTTGTCTCCTCCTGCTAAGATAAATTTTGGCAGCAGGGAGCTATAAGGTCCTCCTGATTTCATGTGACTTGTCTTTTCTTTCACAAGTAATCAATTGGTAGGCTAGAAAATGAAATATTAAGTGTAAAAGGACTGTTACCTAATGACCAGAACTTCCAAAAGTTTAATATTTCCCTTTATTTCCTTGGGAATAAATGATCTTTTTCTCATCTGTTCTGATCTCTGACAAGGCCTTCGGGTTAGGCTTTCTTCAGTGCTTGCCTTTGAGTGGTCTTGCTATTTGTATATTTAGTTCCTTTCTGTTTGCAGTGTTAATAGATTTCAACTGTTTCTTGAAGAAGTGGAACAAATACTTTCTTGAACAGACTGCACTGAATGAGCATGAAGAAGCATATATATTGATTGTGGTAGTATCAATAAGGTCTTTTAATAGTGGGCTAGATCCTTTTTAAAGGCCATCTTTAAAGTACTATGATGTTCTTATAAGGGAAAATCAACCACCTTCAGTGTTCTATGGAATATAGTGGATTTTTTTTATGAAGAACAGAATTTTTTAAATATTCTCTCAAGCACATTATTCCAGATGTATAATGCTGACTTATCGTCAAGTGGAAGTAGGAGGAAAAAAAAAAAACAAACAACAAAGGACCTCTACTTTGAGTTTTATACAGAGCACCCAATGAATCTGTGAGAATTCTGATTACAGAATTTCCTCTGATGGTCTAGAAAGTCCCATACAAAGCTACCTGGTCTACTTCAAGGTTTTTCATTTTATTTTTAATCCTAAATAAGCCAGCCCCAGGGCAATTCTATGTGATAGGGAAGCTGTTGATAATCAAGGGCAGCTACAACTTCATACAGACACCAGAATCTTTGGGGAATATTAGAAAAAAATGTTTCTCTCAATTTGCTTTAATGTAAGAAAAACAGGTAAGAAATCATCTACAGTATTTGTCATGATCTTTACAAAATCTTGCTTTTGGTTGTAATAATTGCAAAAATACTAGTGCAGCATGATGAAGAATGTGCCTTTGGCCTTGGCAACTGGACATCCGTGTGTACATTCAGTAATTTTGTTTTTAAGGTGCTCATGTACTCAAGAACAACCATGTTTCTCTTTAAACCATGGGAGAATTGTTTTTCCTATATGGGGGTATGCAGCTGCTCTAGTATGGAAAGGTGCTTATCAACTCACTGATTAGTGTAGATTATTCATATATGCTAACTGTGAAGATCATGAGTACTACTCATCTGTTGCAAATGCAGAGGAAGAAATGTGAGGAATGTTTCTAGGAAGCTTTGTGCTCTTAGAACTTGCTTGTATTTTGATTTGAAGTGAAAGATTCTCATGACTGGCTTTCAGTTTTTGTATGACTGCATTATAGACAGGGTTCTCCCTTTGTCATGCTATTTGTGCTGTCATGGTAGGTAGCGGAGGTGGCTGGATGTCACCAAGCAAGCTATTCTCAGCTCTGAAATACATCCATGTTATAAAAAAAGAAAACAGCACAGAACTGTTGAGCTTCGATGTGCTCTGCAGAATTATCTGTTTTGATGTGGGGAATGTGTTGGTTATAGGAGCTAGTTGAGAAAAGAAATGTATTTATGAACAATAGGCAGATTTTCTTATGGTAAATTTCATTCCTGTGCATTGAAGCAAAGACTGAATAATACATAGAGATACAGTAAAAGAAAACACAAACAAACAAATAAAACCCAGAAAAACAAACAATAAAAACCCAAAACCCACAACAACAACAAAGAAAAAACTACAAACTAGCCAACTTTTAAACTGAAGTTTAATTATAGCTTTGCTCTGAAGTTTTCCTATGTGTGACTTTGCACCCTCTGTTCGCTAAATTGATGAGACATGCATAGTTCCAGATAAAGCATGCAAAAATACTAAAGTGCATGGAAGAAAATCCTCAGAATTCCCCCTCAAAGCATCAAGTTGATATATAACTGATTTTCCCAGCTAATTCAATTTGGAAGGCATGAGGTGGAGGAGGGGGGAGATATTTTTACTGATTAGGGAAATACTGAATTGTGGGTTTTAGAATAAATGAAAAATACTGACACAAGCTTATTCTGATGACATTGTATATGGTTTTCATATCACACTGTCAACTGATGTTAGTGTACGTGTGTAGTAATACATATATTTACACTGACAAAGATTTTAGCCTTCTAGATGCTGGAAATAAACACAAAGACTGAAGTAAGAGGGGTAACAGTGTTTTCCTGTTTTTTGGTGTCTGTTAATAAAACTTAAAATATGGAAAATGTTTTATTCTAATGATTCCCTATGTAAGCTATGAAGTCTAAAACCACATTTAGTTCTTTGCTGATTATAATACTGTACTAAATCAAAACTGACTGCCTAAATACACTTTCATAAAGCTAGTTCAGTCTTTTTAAAGGGTGATCCAGCAAACGAGAGATCCTTTATTCTTTTCCAGCCCCCTTGTTTTTCCTTGGGGTAATGAAAAATGAAAAATGTTGTGTAAATGTCAAAAACATCGTAAAGAATAAATCCTAGGGGTTGGTTAATGAAAACTTTCTGCCTGGTGGCAAGCAGCAGGCCCTCATCGCTACAACAATTGGCACCAGGATGCTCTGAGCAGTAATATCTCAAGACCTGTGTACGGCATTCCATCATGGTTTCCTAATTTACTTAAAGTCTCCTAGGCACCTGCCTTAAACTGAAACAAAAAGCAATGACGCTGCTGTAGCATCTTCCCTACCGTTACCACCATATTTTTAGCTGTCTAAATATGATAGGAATTTACCATCTACTGTTCATATATTAAAACCCCATAAGACTACATGAGTTATGAATACCACTTGTTCTCTACAAAGCTTAGTTACTAATTGGGTTATATAAACAATATGTATGTATTATATGTTTCATATTATTGTCTTGTTTTTATGATTTCAGACATGCAATCTGTGCTTTCATGGTTGCAGTTGTATACAGCTTACATTAATGTTATAATAAGAGGCTGAACTGAAAAGTGAAAAATATGGAAGATGCCAAACCAGGGCAGTTAATATCTCACAAAAATTATGTTTTCTGTTGTAAAAAGGAAAGTACTTAGGTTGAGAAGTATTTCCCTAATGATTAAATGAAAATTTGTCCTGAAAATCTGAAGTTTTTCAGAGATGTGTGTGTCATCCACTTCTTTTACAAGGGAGATAATCAACTGAGGCCTTTTACCCAATGAACACTTAGGGTGTGCAGTTCTGGTGTCCTCAACATAAAAAGGACATGGAGCTGTTGGAACAAGTCCAGAGGAGGGCCACGAGGATGATCAAGGGACTGGAGCATCTCCCATATGAAGACAGGCTTAGAAAGTTGGGACTGTTTAGCCTGGAGAAGAGAAGGCTGTGTTGGAGACCTCATAGCAGCCTTCCAGTATCTGAAGGGGGCCTACAGGAATGCTGGGGAGGGACTCTTCATTAGGGACTATAGTGATAAGACAAGGGGTAATGGGCTCAAACTTAACCAGGGGAAGTTCAGATTGGATCTAAGGAAGAAATTCCTTCCTGTTAGGGTGGTGAGGTGCTGGAATCGGTTGCCCAGGAAGGTTGCGAGTGCTCCATCCCTGGCAGTATTCAAGGCCAGGTTAGACGAAGCATTGGGTGACATGGTTGAGTGTGAGGTGTCCCTGCTTATGGCAGGGGAGTTGGAACTAGATGATCTTAAGGTCCTTTCTAACACTAAGTGGTCTATGATTCTGTGACACCTCCTTCTGAGATACCTGATTGTTATGAGTAGAGCAACACAAAGCCAAGTTCTTAGTAGTGCCCTGTGCCAGGACAAGAGGCAATAAGCACAAATAGCAATACAGGGGGTGTCATTTCAACTTGGGGTTTTAACCTGTGAACACTTTTTTTTTTCAGGGGTGGAATGTTGTAAGGGATTTAATAGTTGATGCCCTGGGTGTTACTTGTTTTCTATCAACCTGGTTTTGGTCAACTTTCCTGGTGTTTTTTTTTTTGTTTGTTTGTTTGTTTTTTCTGTCAGTAATCAAGTTAGAAAATTGATGTGTTGAATCAGTTGCTCCTTATCTTGCTGGCTTCTCCCTCTAAAGGTGCCAGTAGTATTGCTGACTCTTTAAGATTTCTCTGTAAAAAGCTTAGTAGGTATACGTGGCGTTTATCATATTTTGGTATGTTGGTATTAATAATACATGCATTTTTAAGCTCATAGGGATTTGTAAAACCAGAAGTAAAATTTCAGCTGCTGGATGAAAAATTTGGAGCTTTTCAATGATCTTTATATTGGTATCCCTTATGTGGATGAAAGGGCGGTGGTTGTTTTTCTTGATGCGGTAAAAAGCCAGACTGGCTGGAGAACAAAATATGATAAATGGAAATTCAAAGAAAGCATTTTTAAGTAAGTCAATTTGGTAATTACAAGTTGGTGTACCACTAGATTTTCACAGCGGGGAGGACAGCAGGGAAAGCAGAGTGCTAATTTTATTTTAATTAAGCTTTTCTGTTAATCAGGATCAGAGGATTCTGCCACTAAGTGGAAAAGGAGGAGTTATATGATGTTACAGACTTGCACCATGCCTGGCTCTTTCAAGAGGCATTCATTTTACTGTGGTTATAGTATGAAGTGTTTTCAAGTACTGCTGAAGGACCTATTCAAGTTGAGAATGAACATACAAGTAATAGGATATAGCTCACTTGATCTCTCTTTAGTCCTGTGGCTTTTATAAGGTTCAGCAAGCTCACATGGCTACCACTCTTTCTTTTCATAATGAGAAAAAAATTAGTAGAGTCCTGTCTAGAAGGTACATGTAGAAAGCATAGATTGTTTTTAACTTTGATCATTACAATTCTATGTTAAATTTTAAGACATTATATGGTTTGCATCATGACATAGTGCCTAGTGGAAAACAGTCACCATGAATTAGCATGGAAATCTTTATGTCTTCTTTAGCTGCTGGGTTCTCTTAAGTCATGTCTGTGATTAGTAATTAGGCAGAACTCTTTGCTTTATACAAATAAAGGGTTTATTCTGTATATAGACTATTTGAAAAAAAAAACCAAAACCCAGTTTTGTATAGCAAGCAGCTTGTTCAGGTACCTATGCTTTAGATGTCACACATATTTGTGTGCATAAACATAAGCAGAAGCATTCAAACAGAATAGTGCCTCAGTAAAGTGCCATTTCAAAGCTGACACCAGTGTCCCACTGATATAAATTTATTTATTCCACAGAAATATGAAATAAATTACTGTCCCTGATTTTTGTTTGAGTTTGCAGTATGCCTGTGGTCTCATGATCTATATCCTGACAGGCTCACTTAAACTGATCAAGATTAATAGTAAAGTCTGTGTTTGTTTTTTACAGAACTCCAAAAGAAATATTATGCCCTAGGAGCTAGATGTGGGCTTACTGTTCTCTTCTAAAATTTTCATAACTGCCTTAGCAAATACTTCAAATGATAAGAATAGTAAACCTATTATCTGATAATTACCTGCTGCAGTCTGACTGCTCATTTGCATGTTCTGATTCTAGCTTTGCATTATATAATCTTAGTCTTTTGATAATATCTGTTATGAAGGGACTTCACTTTATTCTACTAACTACATTATCAAAAAAGCTATTGCAGGACAAATTCTGGAACAAAATGGTATTGATAGGTCAAAATATGCCAGGGAAACAACTAGGTTTCATATCTCAAGCTGAGCCTGCAATTCCAGCACTCAAAAGTAATTTTAAATTGAGGTTGAATTGTAATCAGTGAACTCAGAATGAAGAAGAATTGCCAGAACCTGATTTTGGCAGATTCCATAACCATTGCTTGGAAAATTTGAATAAGGCAACAGTAGGGGTTCTTTATTAAAGTTACTCTAAAACAATAATCAGAGCATAAGAACAAAGACTTACCTGTGATGCAGCTCTGTTAACAGTTAAGTTGATTAATGAGTCACAATGTGAGCCCATTCTAGAGGTTACTTGTCTGGGTACTTAGAATTTATTCAGGCAATTTTATGTATCTTTCTTTCTCACACTGTATCTTGGGAAGTTAGGAGGACCACTTAATCCTTTGTTTTTCCGAGCAGTGTAAGATACTTGTGTTTTAAATTCCAGTGTTCATAAAATCATTTCTTTTTAGTGTTGTTTGTTCCCAGGTTTCAGTTTGTATGTAAGAATGTCATTACATCAGATAATTCTGCACAGATAATTCATTTCCATGATTTAGGATGTTCTTAATTGCTTTACTGAAGGGAGATTGAGCACCTTTTAACCAAACAGCTGAACGATTTGCTATGACAATTCTGCCACTGTGCATTCAGTTAATTTCCAATTAATCAAACATTCAATAAATCATTAGTATAATTACACCTGCTCAAATATTCGTACCCCAGCACATTAGCTGTGCTCAGACTCTTTTACCAGCTGTGTGGATGGATTCATTTGTCTGACCCAGTTGGTTGCACGTCCTTGCTTCTTATAAGCCTTGAGAAATGATAGGGGAGAAATTTTAATTATTTATAATACCACAAATTCCTTTGATTTTGTGTTCATGCTTCTCACTTGGATGCTCCTGTAGCAACTTAAACATCTGTGGAATAGAGGCTGGTTAATTTCTGAAGATTTTAAAATCATTTTTATTCTCCTACTGTGCCACTTTTCTAATTACACTATCTCCCCAGGTGCACAATTATTCCCTAATCATCATACATCCGAAGCACAGATTATTAAAATAGTATAGCTTGTGTCATAAACAGAACTGAAAGTAATCTAAAGGTGCTTTATTGAAAAAAAAAATTAATTCAACAAAATAATATTTTAGGACCTTGTTTTTAGAAGATCACACAAGTAGAAATGGAATTATTTTTAGTATCTGGGTAAGACATATATTTGAGGCAACTCTCCAGTTGAAGAACTTAACTTTGAAACGCCTGTGATACCTGTGTTACCTGTTCCCTCCATAGAGGTGGGAAGTCTGAAGCCTGCTGAATTGCCTCAGGATCTACAACAGGCTCATGGTCCAAGTGGGATTACTCAGTGTTTGTATATACTGATTCTTAGGCTCTTGTTGTAAGCTTTAAATCATACTTAATGTGTGTGTTTGTTATTAGACTCCAAGTAAACAAACCAGGACATGCAATTCAGTCTGTAATACTTTCGATATGAAGCCGTTTATGTCTGCATAGACACATTTAAATCTTACATCATAGGTTGTGTTGCTTCAAACCTAGATTTACTAATTACAAGTTGTTTATGTTTTGTCTTTGAGTTAAGAATTGGAGGAGATTCATAATCTTACCCCCCAATACAGATAGGTAAGATTTTTTTTTTAATTAACTGAAGGTGTCATGAGCCATCCAGGTAGTAAAATAGATTAGCTTTCTCCTGGCAGCCCATTTCATATTCTGGTGAGATTTTATTTTCTTTTTATCAAATAAGCTTCTTGTAGTAATAAGGTAATAATTACTAAATAATTACTGAAATACTAAATTACTAAATAATTACTAAAATAAAGTAATAAAGTACTAATTCTTTAACCTAAAGGGAAAAGGCATCAAAGAATATGTAGGTGAAAAAAAAAAAGGGGGAGGGGGGGAAGAGGGGGAAGAAGCAGGCAGGGGTTTATTTAATTAAAATAATTTTACATTATTTTAATTAAATATTTGTCAAATTTCTTTCTAATCTATTAAAAAAAAATACTAGTTGAGTGCATCAGCATATGGGTTCATCAACCCTTTCTGTTAATGAACTGAGTAAGAAAGAATCTGCTCTGGTTTAATACTTTTTGTTTCGCTATGGCCTGGGGTCTTACTGGCACTGCTGACAGAAATTTCTTAGTGTATAGAAAACAGGAAGATATATTTACCAATTAAGGTACATTTGTTTTTTATCCATTCTACCTAATATTTTTGAATAGAAGCTTTCCGAATTGTTTATTTACATTCATGACAGTGGCTGAATATAATCCAGAAATCAATCTAGAAATCATGCTATAACACGTAGTTTGAGCATTCTAGGGAATGCCTGGGACCCTGACTGTAGGTTTTCATGCCTTGTTTATTTTTGTGTCTCAGTTTTGGAGCAGTACAGTACAATATATTCTGAAAATATCACTTCAGCCATACATATTTTGCAGTCAATCCTTACATTTTCTTTTAAAATTTTCACCCTCTGAAGCTGAAAGGATTCGTTGTCTAGCCATTTTATGTTAGCTCTCCACATCCCAATCCTTTCCACACCTTCAAAATGTCTTCCCATGTCTGAACTCATCTAGCTTTAGTGAAGTTCAGTGTAAATAATTTATTACCTTGAAACATAACAGCCTAGGAAATTAATCATCATAAACAACAGTGCAGCTTTTAGTTGCCTAGGGTCACAATCTGAACAGAATCCTCTTCACCAATTGAAACATGGATATAAAACTCCACTTGTCATCACAAGGTCCTTTTCAGGAGTTTCTTTTAGATTTACCTTTGCTCCTTTTCTGTCTTGTCAAGTACTGTGTAGTGTGTGGGTTTTCTTCTTAGGTTGTTCAGTGGTTTAGTTAAAAAGTATTGTAACAGTTTACTTTTAAAAATTGCCTGATTTTTGTTGAATACTATGTAACAGGCTTTCTCTTGCTAAATGTGTCTTGTCCCTCTGGATCTGGTTGGGGGGAGGACAGTTGCATTTGTGCTTCTGTACCTTATCAGTTGAGGAGTGTGTTACATGCTATAAGTATTACCTTTGCAACTGGTTTGAAACATAGAATCAACCTCCAGTGCACACAAACTTTAATTAAGGATCCAGAAGAGTGTTGGAACCCTTGCTTGGGTACCCCAGGCATGGAAAATTGGCTTGGTGGCTTTGCACTTCCTCGAACACCTTACCATTGTCAGATGGAGCCAGTTTGTAGCTGGTGGATATTGTCAATGTCAATAATGTCATTGTAAGGCCTGTGTCCCTACATGCATTAAAGGCAATGACAACTGAGGACATAGTGTCAGAAAGATGAGGCCTCTTCATAAAGCTTGGGCAGATTCTGCAATTGATTATCCTGAACCATGATAAGACACATATTTCCAGTCATAGAAGACACAGTACATTAGCTTGATTTCATCATTATCTCTACAAATATCTTCAGGTTTCAGATTTTATTTCACCTCTGTTCTGTCAAATAGAGTGAACTAACTGTATAGGATAAAATAATATCAAGGTATAATCTTAAAGTAGAATAGTTAAGAATATAGTCAACACTTGAAGTTAAGAGAAGCAGAAGTGAAAAGAAGTGAAAATGCTCCCAAAACATGCCTAGAAAAGACAGAGGCAGGGCTTAATTAAAAAA
>NDXB01015490.1:118032-150319 GCA_002631895.1 Agapornis roseicollis | reverse complement strand
CCCCCGTTGTTTTCACTTGGCCCCAAGATGTCAGCCCCTACCGGAGATGTGGTCTGAGCCTGTGTCAGTGGCAAGGAGCTGCCTGGGGTGTGGAGCCAGCCACAAGAGAAGCAACACTCTCCAGGCTGGGCAGCTGTACAACAGCAGGACCTCACAGTACAGGAATGCAACAAATACGTCTCTTCTCTAACTGTTTCCCAATGCCCTTCAGCACCTCATGGATAATGAATTTTGCTGGCAGCAGCAATTTTGAAACCTGCAGTGGTCTTCCAAGCCCAAGTAAGAGAATGATTCACAGATGTATGTGTGTACATATGCATACACCAAGATCTTTGCTCTGTTCACACTACCTCAAGAATCTCTCACTTTCCTGCTTCACCCTCCCTGAGATCCTCAGGTTGTCTCCAATAGTACTATGACAGGAATGTGCTTAAGCTAGTGCACACAGACATAAGAGGTTAATCAACTTCACCCAGAAAAGCCATGCCATTATATTTAATAAATAAAGAAATAAATATCCATGCTTATCAGCTTCTGTAGCACCCATATACAGGGAGTTCTCTTAGCATGTAAGGGTGGTTCCTGCTGCCTCCATCCCAAATTCTCTCTGCCTTGCTTTACTTCTCCCTGTGGTTGCTGTGCTTCAGACAAAGCTTTAAAAGAAACAAAGAATCCATCTGCATCTGGCTTTGCTAATATTTCCAAGCAGACTTGGCTTCGAGGGAACAACTCCCCTAGAGAAAGCCCAGGAAACCTCACAAACACAGGGTCAGGGCTGTGACTAGCCACTGAAATAGATTTGCTCAAACGAGAAATTAACTGCAACAGTTCTGTAATTTCTGAAGGGATAGCTTGTTCCCACAAGTGTTAATTGAAACACCAGCTAATGCAGCTGTTCAAGAGTAAGGGAAGTGTGTAAGCCACTGGGAAGGAACACTGGTATTTAGAAATATTCTTGGCTCTGGTAGCAAAAAATAGACAGGTTTTAAATGGCAGAATCTGTTCAAATTTAGGTGCTCAGTACCACTTATTTTTAAATGGGGACATTGAATATAGCCCCATTAGTATTAGTAATTAGCATTCGCCCCATTAGCATTAGTAAGGATCCTCCAAAATATGAACATCTGAAAAGCTCTCAGTCTCTATATCAAGCCTGCAGAAAAACGAGTAAAAGGCTCCCACAGCCTGCCTCATCTCCAGTAAGAAGACTCAAGTCATGGCCCACCACTACGTGCTCAGTATTGGAGAGAAAGGTAGACCCAAGTCCTTCCAACCAGTGGCTTACTTTGTAGTAAGTTCTAGTTTTCTTTTTTTCCCAAAAAAAGTTATAACCATATGTTCCGGGTTCAGCAGTAGCAGTCATTTTTCTCCTTCTCAGTAGCTGGTGCAGTGCTGTGTTTTTGACCAGATCAAGACAAAGGAACAATGCTAGTAATAGCAGTCTCCAAGATGAAACCCAAATTTAGCATTTGAAGGTCTACTTCAAAGTAGGGAAGACCTGCAAGAGAAATGTAAGAAGAGACCATAAACTGTTCTTCCTACAAGCTAAATGATGGCTAAGGATGCTTGGCCATCCAGAAAGATTTTGCCTCTGGAACTTGAAAAATAGGTATGTTCAGAAGAACAGGAAATGCTCAAAATAGTCACTGATAATCACTAATATTTCATATTTTTACATCAGTCTCCCTGGAGCTTCCAACGTCTACACACAGCTTGATGCAAACCGCTGAAAACAGAGATTTCTTTTACCTGCAGTGACTTTCAGATTACAGCTCAACAACCTTCTCATGTTTGAAGAAATCCATTCAATCTGCTCAGTAGTTTACAATTGTCCTTTATCTTTCTTCAAGTATAAGCTTTTCCTTCAAGTTGCTATGCAAGTGCAGCATAAGTGATAAAAACACATCACTATCACACATCAGTAAGTCCTGGGCAATATTCATTCCCAAATTGGACTTTCTCCTGCTAAAAGCACAGGTATAAACTCAATGGAATCAAACTGCTGTGAGCTCCCCATGATGCACATGAAGCAGGACTGGCAGGTTGCACTTGCTGTGCTAAGTGCTCTCAGCATCCTGCAGACTCTCTCTGAGTGACATGCAGCCTTCAAACCAACAGTCAGTTGCGGGGCAAGGAACAGACCCCAGCAAGAATGAATGAAAAAGCCATAAGGCAACCATGACAAGAAGTCCTCAATGCCCCTGAACTCCAAGGCCATACATCGCATCACATGGTCACCCCCTAGCCTGGTTTAAACAAACCAGGGCTGCTCTACACTAAAAGTCACTACTTTTAGTGCACAGACCAGGCAACAGAACTGCCACCCCATGTTATCTCCTTGAAGTCAGATCTGCATTTAGGGCTGATTTCCATCCAGACACTTCAGCTCTCCAGTGGATCGGAAATTCCTTTGCTGTTGCTGCAGGCTGAATAGGACTGTCAAATGGACAACAGCACCAAGCCTTCCAGACCTAGTCTCCAACAAGTTGCAATTTGCCTACATACTCAGGTGCACAGAGACATCACATAGAAAACCTCAACTGTAAAACATTTCATGTATGTGCAGCAATTTCTGAAAAAATGTGGTACAAATGCCAGGAGCAATCCTCCAGTTCAGCTGCTCTTGAAGACTTCGAGGATTCAGGTACATACTTGCTAAGCATCAGCTTGCTAAATTCCACCTCTGTAGGCTTTTGGACAGTAGTCATGTTACAGTGCTCTGTACTAAGCCTGCACAGCTCACTGGAGGTCCTCATGCTTTTCTGCAATCCTAGCGTTCACCCCTCTGGGAAGAGTCCTTGGATCAACAGCTGCACAGAGTTAGAAAAAGCTGGGGCATATGTACGTACACCCCACAGGTACATGTCCATTCCACCAGAATCAACAAACTGCATTTGCCCATGAAGGCTTAGAAAGCAGGAGTTACAGACAGGAAGAAATTCTGGACTCAGCCATCATCCCAAGTTCAGGACTGTCAGACTGCAGCAGTCTCATCAAAGAGTCTCCCAGCAACAATACCTGCAACCATGAGAAGGATCCCATCAACTTCCAGGAGGCTGGAATTTTTAATTCACACTCCCAGGGCATGCAGGCCAATGAGCCCAGTGCAAAGTATTTTATTTCTGTTGCACCACCATATGGAAATGTTTAATCATGAAAGACACCAAAACAAAGTGGAGGACACCCAGCATTTGGCTGAAGAACTACTGGCCCTCTGCATAGCCTGCCCTCCAACAGAAAAGGGCCAGCCCTCAGCTCCACTGTCTGCTGGCAATGTACACACTGGTATTCACTTACACCTTCCCTGTTCCAGCTCTGTGTGGCTCGCTTGCAGTGTAGCTATTGAGAGAAATTAACTTGGCCAAGCCTACACTACAAATAAATCCCCTGGCCAATTTGCATTCAGAAATATGACTCTGCACTTCTCCATGAAAGACTCACTGTCTGGGCATAGAGAAGGCTGTGGCAGGGGTATGTCCCAGAGGAATAGATCACTAGAGACACACGGAGAAACCCCAGCACTGCTGTGAAAGTGCAGAGTATTGTCAAACACACAACTCTCTCTTTGCTATGCTCTCACACAGAACTTTGCCAAGTTTAAAGGCTTAGACCCCGAGACGAAGCTCCAGGTTTGCCCTGCACAGACAAACCCCAGTTACAACAATTTAGTTAAGTTTCTCCCCATTGCTTATGCATGTATATATCCACCCTGGTGACCTGCAACACTACCACCAGAAACAATGATAACAGGTTATAAAGACAAATCTAAACCCAGGGAGGAAGGGCAATCCCTTCCCTACTTGTAGCACAGGTTAATCTCAGGTACAACGGGGTGTTATACCAGGTATCAGATTTACAAAAGCAGACAAAGTCAGCAAGACTTTTTAAAAGGAATTCAACTTCAGGGCGGCTTGAGAACAGCAGTTTTTAAACTGGATCAACAGACATCTGCGGATTATTTCTAGTTTGTTTGTGAAAGGTAACTTAAAAACCCCTGAACTACCATACATGAGATGCTATGCAGGCATCTGCATTCCCACAGGAAAAATGTGCTGGGTTTACAGTTAAGCAACAGAATAACATTTCCCTTTTATGCTAAACTGATTAGCCCATTAGACCAATGCCCCTGTCAGAATCAATGTGCCCATCTAAAAATTTACTGTGTGATCCCCAGCACAGTCTCAGCGGGCAGCACAATAAGCCATCTGTGTACCTAGAAACTCATAGCTCAAGTTTATTCTTACAGTGCAAGGTAACAGGATCAAGACTGACATGGGCACATAAGAAACTCCTGTTTTCCTGAGAGAACTGTGCAGTACTGGGAGCAGACAGTCAAACAGGGCAAGCTAAGGACAATAAAACCCCAGGTGGTTGTTAACACTTACTACAGACAGAGAAACAGAAAGAGAAATAACTTTCTTTACTGCTTCTTCTACAGCCACTGTACTAGCAAGTCAGCATCCTTTGTGATTGAAAGTGTTAACACAGAATCTGCTTTTAAAATACAGCCAGGAGGTACAGCAAGGAGAAGTCAACCTGAGATCTGCAAAAAATCCCTCACAAGGAGGAGAGCTGCCATGTTTTTTTCTCCTGTACTTCACATGAGATCCAGGCACTTGCCTAGACAACAAACAAATCTGCAAGCAAGTTGGCCTTGCTACTGTCTGTTTCTGGTGGAATGGACGTGTAGCTGTGGGGTGTACGTACTGTCTGTTTCAGTCTTCCTACTGCTGGAGCACCTCCTCTTACACAGACCATAAGGCACTGATCAAGCCTTAGAGCTGTCCTAAGGGACAACCAACTCCAATGTTTCTGGAAGCAGTACCTTTAAGTAGAACAAATTAGTCTGCAAGCAAGGGAAATGCCATTCTTGCTTTTGCAGCCAGAAGATGTGTCAATTAAAGGCTTTGTCTAGAGCATAGTACAAGGTGAAGCAAGGAAAAGGACTGATCTCTCCATTAGATCACCAGTCTGCCTCCTCACACGTACACCAGCAGTGCTGGGCACCCCAAGCCAGCCTGTACAGGAAAAGTGCAAACAAGAACGCAGTGGTAGAAACCTGGCCCAAGAGCTCAGACCTCCAGGTGAACACTGGAGACAGCACAGCTGAATAAGCTAGGACAAGAGCTTCAGATGCCATCTCATGGGCAAGTCACATCACAGCTGATACCGGACTCGCATTATTTATCCCATTTAACATCACTGTGTGCTCAAGCACATTCTTGGTCACTCAGGGGTATGGCTGGTAGGAAATGTCACAACCCTCCAAGAAGTCACAGGGCTAACACCTCTCTCCAACCAAAGGAAAGCATTTCTGCTTTTTAAAACACTTGTGAAGCAAACTTGCAGTATTAAAACCAAGAAATGTCAAAAGACAAAAGCAAACATTAGCTGTGTACCAGATGCTTCTGGGAAGACTGAGGCCTGAAACCCATCTAACACTATCTTCAGGTCCTTCCAAAGATATCTAAGTTATTTACATCAGCTGCTACTGATGGAAGCCACATGAAGGAAATTGAACACACAGCTAAAAGCAATCATGACACACATCCCAAGACGTTGCTGCTTGCCATATGGTAAGGCAATTAAAGAGCACAACGGGTGTAGGCCAGGACAATACGTCTTCAAGGCAAGGTATGTGCACTGGCTTTATAGTCTGCATTAACATGAAGAATAAAGAACCATACAGAAAAGAATGCGGGAAAAGTACAAATAAATATATAAATTAATAAAAGTTCAACATCGATCCAACTGGCCAGGTATTGTCTCCAAATGAGAAAATGTCAAATGGCTACAGAACTTTCATCTCTGCAGCAGAGGTTTACCCAACCAGCAGGATAACCATAGGAGGGGAAGATTTGGGAATCAGTTTGCCTCTTTAGCTATTGCTCAGTACCTACATGTGGATAAGCCTACATCTTGAACTGTACTGCACTTACCATCCAGGCGTTCAGGGACTTAACTTATGCCTTCATGGACTTAATTAGTTCAGTATCCATTCCCAAGCACTTTGCTAAGTCCAGGAAGCTCAAAGTCTTTGCCACATCACATCTTTCCTACACTGTTAAGCTAAGTTTGATATTTGAGGCCTGACTTCCCATCTGTGGTCATCTTCTGAACAGTTAGCAGACCTTTCTCTCCACCACCTATATTAAACTTAGTCTCTACCACCACCCAACCATGCCAAGGTTGTACATGGGGCCAGCCAGGGCTATGAATGAGATACAGTTTGTTCCTCTAACACTCTACTAAGTAGCATAGCCAAAGGCTAAAGCACCCTAGTTAGTCACAGGGTCAGGAATAAAATATTTTTGCCTTTTCATGGGTTATCGGAGCTTCAGAGAGCACCAGAAACATGCACATCATTTAACTTCTTATATTCTGGGATCAAGGAATCAGCAATAAAAAGGCAAAACCAAATTGTTAATGCTGGAGATGCAACCAGCACTTCTCTCCCAGAATAAGCCCCACCTCTGACAGTTTAATAGCCCAACGAATGCATAATCCTTATGAACCTACAGGATGAAGTTAATCATACGCAGTGTGTGAAGCATATCAATCAGACTGTACATTTCCCTTAATTTACTACAGATTTGCAGCAAACAAACAGTGAGTTTCATTATCTTCTCACTGCCACGGGTTTCATTTGGCATAAAGGAGTTCATGCCAAATTTTTCTGTCACCAACATCAAACTAAAGCTTACAGTCATTAGCAAGTTATTTTAAAGTCAGGCTTTGCTGAAAGCAGCATGGAACTTGAGACTTCATAATTTTGGCTTAACCCTTTTCTAGTAGCCAGTTACACTGGAAAATGGACATACTCTGAATTGCATGGAATAGCACAGTGCTTCAAAATAAACGGATTATGTCATATTTGCTGGCAAATTTACCCATAATTAAGTAAGAAATTAGAAAAACAACTCTGCAGCCAAGCAGGGAAAAAAAAATAAGAAATCAACCTTTACATGTGAAGTAGAGATTTCCTGTATGCCATTTGTAATTTTGTCCATGACATTTCAGATGAAGAAACAGCGGAAAAGGTGACATCTCATAAGCTGAGATGATTCTAAATATGGGGGAGGAGTGGAAAAGGGAAACAACACTTTGCTAGCATGAAATAGTCACAAATTAAAACTTACTGAATTTCTCCCATGGACACATTTTACAGTGTTCTCACCTTGAATAGCTAAGTGTACCCATCTTCAATGTACTCTGGGAATTAGGCAATATGAATCAGACAGGCTAGAGGGTATGCCCGGGGGCCCCCAAAACCCATAGCAAAGGTCTCAGCCTCCCCAGACATTCCACTGAGGCAGCATTATAGCTTCATTTTACAGACAGGGAAACAAATGCAAAGTGATTAGTGGATTTTCATGAGTCACAAAAAAGGAGTGGGTGTCAGGGCTGGGAATGATAAAACCAGCCTACACCCCTTCCAAAATATACACTGAAATAAACTATAGATATCCAGCTTTTGTAGAGAAGTTTACTTAACACATTCATAGAGTCTTTGTCAGACCAGTGGTAAATTTGTGGCCATGGCAATCTCAACTTTTCCTTCATGCTGCTTTTAAACTCCTGCAAGCTCAAAGGCAAAGTCGCTGCTCCTGTCCAAGCATTTTGCCTTCCTCACTGAAAAAAACCCTGGGTTTTGGGGGATGTGACTCTAGATTCTTTTTTTTAAGCAGTGAAGCACTTGTACTACAGAGGAGGAAAGGAAAAATTAAAAAGACCAACCAAACCAAAACACAATAAAAAAACATCTCCAGGATTAGAAATACTTTCACATGCTCCTAAAACAAGTGGATGACTTGACTCAGGAGCTGAGGCCCTGACTCCAGCCTGTACAGTGCTAAACATGACTTAATACCGTTGCAGTGTTGCAAATTTAGGCTCAAACCTGTTGAGTTCTTTGCTCAACAGACTGCATCCTTTGCTGACCTGGTGATGTCTCCCCAGCTCCAGCCTCACAGGCACCAGTCCTGCAGATAATAGAGGGCTGTGACTCCAAGTTGGTTTATTAATGGCCTTTCATTGTTTTGTACTTGGAATGGCATGCTTCTAAGCAAGCTGTCAAACCTGGCAGCTAAACCTCTGTCCTTGCTGCCTAATTGAGAACTTAGTTGGCAGGAGGAAATAAATAAAAAGAAAAGGTTTTCTGTCATCTTAGCACAGAACAACATGGTCCTCTGAACTAACACTACACCATTAACAACCCCAGTACTAAACACAGCTGTGTGTAAGCAAAGCATTTCTACTTTTAAGTTCCAAATACTGTGGGCCAGCTAAAATTTCTGAGTCTAAATCTTCCATTTGTGATGCCCTCTTTCACTCACAGCTGGAGGAATGCACACAGCTTCTCCTATGGGCACACATGTGCAGGACATATGCAGTACACATGGCTACTGGCTGGTGAACACACATAAAATACTATGGGTGCTAAGATCAGAACACATTTTCTATTGGAAAAGACTAAGTCTAGACTTAAACTGATGGAAAACTGGTGCTATGCTGATGGTTCACTTAAAGAGAAGAGAAAATAAAACTGAGTTCTCAACATTTCTCCAGTCTTGTAAGTTAACAGCTCTGCAGCCTTCTGTAAGTAATGCTGTGTATTTCTCACCCCCAACTGAGGAAAAGGGATCATGAAAGCAAAGTAACATTTAAACGAAGTATGGGATTGCTTACATTCCAGTACACAGCATAGCAATTCTCACTTCTGCTGGTCTGTCCTCTTTGTGGGGGTTTCAGGAAATGTCACTGGAAAGGTGCAAATTTCAGGGAGAGCAAAGCAGGAAGATTGCATCAGCAAGTGTGGTAAATGTACACAGAGAAGAATGCAAATAAACAACCTGTTTTAACTACTCAAGGTTTAATCTTGAGGACAAGTGCAGTTTCAGGATAGCTAATTTCTTCTACTTCACTGCCTGGATATATACAAAAGAGAGGAAATGGGCACTTGGTTAATCTCAGCAATAATTTCCTAGTAAATTGACTGGGTGACTGGAAGCCCCATAAAATACATGTATGTCTTTATTTTGCAGAGTGTGTTTCCCAACTATGCCATTTTCAATGTGGAAGAGTCACAGCTTTAATACATCAATTGCAGCAGACAAAGTGCAGAAGATAAAAGTGTTTTCTAATCTCAGTGGAGAGACTCCCACACACATCTGCAGGCATTAGACTTGACTGTCCCAGCAGGGACATGCTCTGACCCAAACAGCCCTTGCATGCATCACAGTACTTGTCCAGAAGCATACTTATGCTTAGACATTTGAGCTCCCTGGGGCTTTGAGACAATTTCAAAGGCTGGGAAACTGGATGTTTTGAATACCTGATAAGCCCATCACAAGGCATTGCTGTGAATGAAAGAGAAGAGAAGAAAGTGACTGCCCAGCTTTGATAAACACACAGTCCCCCAATTGAGTGTGCTGGAAAATGATCCCAGGCTCTCTGTCAGTGATAAACACCATCCTTACCATGATCCCAGTAGTACAAAAGGGAATAGTAGATGATACGCAACAACTGTCATATGCATTACAAAATATGTATCCACTTCATATAAAACAACATATGCTGGTTTTAGAGACTTTGGGTTTTTACACAGAGATGTGATGTACAAGGAGACAAACTGAAACCAAATTGCTTAATTTATTTGCTGACACTTATTTTCTTAGAAGTTATGTTCAAAGGTGTCCAATAAATCGTTTAATCTGACCTACTACATACCAGAGGGCAAAGCACCACTTAATGTTCCCATAACAAAATTTTTAGCATCACTTGTTTGCCATGAAACAAAAAAAGAAAAGAGAGAAAAACAAACAAGAAAAAAATCTCCAACACCCCCCCAAAATCCAAACAATAACAACAAACAGAAAACCCCACAATCTTTATTTTTCATTTTTCTGGTTTTCATCTCTAAACTGTCGCAGGCTCTTTTTCTGAAATCTTTCAAATATTCCATCAAGCGTTTTATCTAAAATCCATACAACAGCAGCAACTGCTGTGCAGAATCAGCTGCAACTGTCATATAAGTAACTGGCCACTAGAGGGATTTCTTAAACGAGATAAAGGTAATCAGCTAATTTCCTCTTGGAAAAACTGAGACATTAGTTCTGTCTCATTCGAAAAAGTCATTCTGCACTCTCAAACATCTGCCAGTTTCTCAGTCACTGCCTGGGAAGCTGACAGAGTAGATAATAGGGTTTCTAAGCTTCATGGCCACTGAGGATGTTTTCAGTTAGCGGCCCATTTCTCAGGCTCCAAACCTAACCACCAGACAGGCAGCCAACAACTTAATAAACCATTTCAGCATAAACTGTTTTTGTCCTGAAACAGTTGAGTAGAACTATTGTTTTAAAACGTTTCATTAACCTGTTCAGGTCATGCAACCTGATACAAGATCCTGATGCAAGCTGAAATCTCAGATCCTTTGGCTCCATGTTTGGTTTCCTCCAAATACATTCTTAACTTCTATGCCAGAGTTAGTACAGCTTTACAGCTCCATCTGTGTTGTCAGTTCAGGAGACCTGGAAGAAATACATCCTCCAGAACAGTCTGGAGTTTNATGTTTGGTTTCCTCCAAATACATTCTTAACTTCTATGCCAGAGTTAGTACAGCTTTACAGCTCCATCTGTGTTGTCAGTTCAGGAGACCTGGAAGAAATACATCCTCCAGAACAGAAAAGTCTGGAGTTTGGTCCAGCTATGTGCCTGAACTGTTACAAGCAGATGTTTCTATCTATGAGCTGTCCCAAAAGCGTATGTGTAGTATGCAACTTGGATTCATGTTCTGCAGTAGCAACAGGAGCTGGTCAGATTTGTCAGGCAGCCGATTAATGCTGTTAGATGTAAAACACAATCACTTTTCCTTTGAGGTCTCACTCTATTGGAGAGGTAAAAATAATCGAGGCTTTTTTCCTCAGCAAATCTCCTCTGTGGTACACTGAATTTACGCTTGCTAACACTTGTGATTTAAATGTATCTGCTCTGCAGTGGCTGGGCATTCTGCATTCAAACAAGGATGCTGTCTATAATCCAAGTGCAGCAATAAATGATACACCTTGCAGCAGACAATACAGAAAACCTGAAGGCGACTGAAGCTCTCCACAGGTAGCAGGATCAACCAATACCATTGCACAGGCTTTACAATATGTTGGAGGGTAGACAAGAAGTTACTGCTTTCCTCAGCCCCAGACAACCTTTGAACACATATTCCTCCCCTCTTAAATTTCCATCACATTTATAGACAGATGTGATGTTTGTAGTGAAAGCTGCTGGAAACACCATTGGTAGCAGCTTGATTCTTGTTCTATAAACCAGAACTTCCTTCAAGGCTCAGGTATTGGGCAAAAAATCCTGGCAACAGGCTTAGTCTGTGTTAAGTCAGAGCACGGTTCTGCCAGCAGACAGCTATGAGCTCACTAGTCTGAAACAACAACTCATTGACAAGACTTTTTGTGGAAGAAACAACTAACTTGTTTGTGTGAGAAAAAAAAGGGGGGGAAGGAGGGAGCATGGAAGCGTGTGTGCGAGGGGTGATAAAAACATGTATCACAAGCCCACTCCCCCACTCAATGACTTAAACATTTGCATTGAAACCCAGTTTGGGGGGGAAAGAGGGAAGTACATTTTAAAAAATCATAAATTGGGAAGGTATTGAGCAGCAGTGACTTTTTCATATCCCAGTCGCACACACTGACCTTTTTTCAGATTAGTGTTTTGAAAAATGAGTGCAGTTAAAATGACAGCCAGAGCCAGAGGGGAAAAAAAAATATTTGAAGAGGAGAAAGACCCAAAAGCAATTATTATTCTCTGCTAACCTATTTAGAAGAGTCCAGATCAGCTCCTCCAGAACCCTGGAGCCAGTCATCTCAGACAACTAAATAGAAACTCCATCCAGAACTTCCTACTGAAGAAGCATGTATCATTTGGAGCAAAAACCAGCAGCATCCAGAAACTGATTTATGCGAGTGAGTCAAGTAAAGTTAATGTCATAAGACTGGGAAAACTGAGCATAGCGCTGGTCTACTACTCTGTTGTTCCTTGCTTGGTTACAGGAACTGGTTATGCTGATGCCTCTACCAGGACTGCACATTTCATTTCAGGCACAAGGAAATTTCAAGCCTTTTATCTTGCAAGGAGAACATCAGGCCTAAGACCCTACCAACCCCTTGCCTCTTCCTCATTTTGTCAGCTCCATAGAACACTTTGGGGTCTGGAACCACTGCACTCTCCATCCTTGCCCCTAAAATAGACACTAACAGGGTACACATCAACAGCACAAAAAAAGCACACAGCACTTGGCTCCTATCAGAACAGGGCTTTTTCTGAACCTCCAGGACTTGAATAATATGCTCATACCTAATTCTGAAGCAGTCTGAAATTCCCAAGACCTGAACCTGATGTATACTGTTCTGTACAGCAAAAAAGAACATAAGGAATTCACTTCTACCAACATCTCACCTCCGTCTGACAGCACTGAAGAAGACAGAACCAAGCCAAACTATGGAAGCTATAGAGTTCCAGGCATTAATTCCAGCAGTATTACCAGAAACCCCATACATACACTAACAGAGAATAAAATACCAAGTCAACACCAGCCTTCTTTCCAACTCTGCTGGTCACACAGAATCCAGCAACAATTCAGATTCCCAAATCTTACTCCTATCCACAGTCACCTAAAGAATCCCAGGGGGATCACTCTGTGTAACACACACTCCACCATTGTAAGCCCCTTTTCTCCATCTGTAGGATCTGCGTAGGTCAGAAATAACTGGAATTCTCAAAGTCTTCCACTCCCAAGATGCAACTTCAATTCAAAGTCTCATGTAGTAATGGATCATTTTCATAACGAAAGATATTACCAGATTTTGGTCCTTATTGACACCACTCCTTCTCCTAACTTTTTAAGTCTGGACAAACATAAATGAGTAAAAAAGGTCCCTGAATATTTGGTTTTAAAATTCTGAAAGCTAACCTCCAAACTATTCCAGCTGGAGTACACAGAGGTCCCTCCTGTATATTAGAACAGAATACACAGCTTCTCACTGACACCAACCCTCTTTCCATCTCCTGTTGCTGTGGTTTACAAGATCGGCAACTGCCTCAAACACTAGCCCCAATCAGAACTATCAGACCCACCCAAAAATGAACACACTGCATTGACAAATGCAGAACTAAAATAAGCATAAAGGCTATTGCTTAAAAATCTAGTAATAAGATGGGGCTTTTGAACCAGGATTTGGTTGGAGTTTGTAATATAAGCATTCTAAAACACAGAAACCTCCTCAGATGATAAAAGAAGGGCATAACATCTTGGTCTCCACTGAGCAACAAACCCCTTAANCTATTGCTTAAAAATCTAGTAATAAGATGGGGCTCTTGAACCAGGATTTGGTTGGAGTTTGTAATACAAGCATTCTAAAACACAGAAACCTCCTCAGATGATAAAAGAAGGGCATAACATCTTGGTCTCCACTGGGCAACAAACCCCTTAATTCAGCAGCAGCAGAATCCAGCAGTTACTCAAGTGCCTGGACTGTTAAATTTCCTAGCAATAATCAGAAATAATGGGTAAGCTGTATCATAAAGGAGAAAATAAGGTGCTGCCCTCCTGCTGACCAGAGACTCCTTTCCAAGCCTGCAGGCTTCATAAAATTCAACAACCTTGAAACACTACATTCTCCAATTATATATAATCCCCTCGCCTAACTGTAATCTTCCTTGCACACAGTAGAGCAATCTCAAAAGTAAAACAGAGCATAAGGCATCATCCCCCAATGGCAACAGCTTCCTACCCAAATCTGTGGGTCCTGCACAATTCCAATAAACACTGGTTCTGAAGTTTGAATTTTGTATGCCCAAACCCTAGCACCATCTCCATCACCAGCCACAGGAGCACTTCTCACAGTAACAGAAAAGCTCAAGCTCNTAAACACTGGTTCTGAAGTTTGAGTTTTGTATGCCCAAACCCTAGCACCATCTCCATTGCCAGCCACAGGAGCACTTCTCATAGTAACAGAAAAGCTCAAGCTCCTGACCCCTATCCCTAATCCACAGAGATTTCTAGAGAAAATCTGAACTTCTCCTCTGGTTTTTGTGCCTTTTCAGGCTTTATTTTTCTAAGTCCTAATGCCAACCCCAATTTCAGCTATCCCTGCAGGAGAAATTCCCAAGCAGAATACTAGTCTGAATCCAAGGCAACATTTTTACCAAACATTAACCTTACAATAGCTGATGTCAGGGACTCATTCCTAAACTATTAGGCCCTCAGCAAGGTAAACAGGCTTCCCAAACCTTTTTTCCTAAACCTTAAATCCACCCCACCCCTAGGGACTAACCTTAATCACAGCCAGGAGATGGGTCTATACAGAAAACTTCATGCAGACACTTGGATGAGCTTCAGCAGTCTCTAATGGGACATCTTTCTCCTCGCTGGTTCTCCAAATCCTATTTGTGTTCTCCAATTGCAGAACCATCACCAAAGAGCCTTATAATATTGTCAGAGTACCAAGTTTCCAGCCTCTCCCTCCTTGTGAGCCTTCATCCACTATTCTTTCAAGGGGGTCTGTAGCCATACCTCCTTCCTTGTAACGCAGGGGTTCAGGATCTTTGTTCTGGACAATCTCTCTGAAGATCCTGTTTTCCTTCCATTCATCCTCTCTAAGGACACACAGCTGGCTCACCTCCTCCCACAGCTCTTTCACCTCCCTACCCAGCACCTGAAGAGCACACCTCCCCCATGCAAGGCCAACACTACAGCAACACAAAACACAGTTTCAATGAACTGAGTAACAAACCAGGCACTTCAGTTCTCCTTTTCCCAGTCCTTACCAGTAATTCTATGTAAGAATTCAGGAGACATAAAATGCAGGCATCAGATCCTGAAGACATTAGAACTCTTTTTTAATCCTTCTGTTTTCAAAAATGAGAAAAAGCATGACGTTTGCTCTTTTCCAAAATAAAAACGTAAGCCTTTGCCCTAGTCATACAGTTCCTATGCTGACTTTTCATCTTCCAATAGGTCTTTTTTGTTAGGATTCTTGCTATTCTAGTGTAGTCACTTGTGCTTTTCACTTGGCTTTGAATATTTTTGTCACTCTCCTGGTGGGTTAGAGTCAGTAGACTATAGGAAGGGACATTTTATTTCAGAAGAATTTAAGAGCAAAAACACATCCTCAATAAACCTCAAGGGTTTATTTAACAGCATTAATAGGCACACCAGCTTTTAAATTCCACCAAGCAGAAAATCTGCAGCTATAACTCAGGATCCTGGGATTTCACACTGAAGACATCACTGAAAATAGGCACCCTGGGACAGTACCCCACCCACTCTCCCTCCATCACTCCTCCCCATAGGCTGTGTCACTGTTGCAGCATTTATTTATCTTCACAAACAGAGCTGCAGCTGGGAGGTATAACTACCCCAAAAAGTCACTTCCCTACTGGCAAGCAGCAAGATGAAGCAGCCAAGGACCACGCTTCAGCATGCATCACGGAAAATTGCTAACCAGCTGCAACAAGCTGAGGCAGTGCAGCCAAGGTCAGTGCTATATGCACCTGTTTTCTCTGCAGCAAATATTAAATCACCCTGGCTCCTTTCCGATGAGCTCTTAATCTCACTTAAACACATTGGTTTGTTTTTCTTGATACAGAGATGACGTAACATCCCTGCATCCTCACATTAACCGGTAAGTGATGACAGTTGAAGGGGAATAGTCTTGCTGCAGAGTTTCATCGGCCACATTCCTCTTTGCCCCCTAGACATAAACTATAGGAATGGAAAAGGTTTCTCATCACTTTTACTTGTTGTCTTAATGCTCGCACTTCCTGGTTAACCTTTTTCTAGGACTTGGCACAAGATGGCTTTTGACTATCTAATGACACAATGTGTGCAGTACTCTGGCTATGGGAAATGGCTGAAGTCTGGTGGGGATGGATTCAAACCAACAAACTGGAAAAGAAAAAAAAAAAAAAGAGCATTCAAGTCTTTGCATTTGTCAGATTTCAACATTTAACTTCCACATCACAATTAGCAGTTCAATGTATGAATGCCGGAAAACAGCCTTTTCCTCCAATTTTCCTAAGTACCTTGTAAGGCCAAGAATGATTGAAAATACTGAGGAAATAAGTAAAAAACCAGCCTTAAATTCCTATTCTATTCTATTCCCAAAGGTACCACACAGCATTCATTTTAAGAGCAGCTGTTAGGCAAGTAGCAAAACCAAGATTCTGACCTGTGAACTGAAGAGATAAACCAGCTGCTATCAGGGTCAGGATATAAGCTAACACTTCACAGTTACTGAACCTAGTTTTTGCCACTGGGCAAAATTCAAACCAGACTGCAGCCATGCATAACCTTTCCTCTGCAGAGGGATCAAAGAGCAAACACAAGCAAACAATCCTTCTGGAATTAAAGGAAGTCTGTACCCTGGGGAGGAGGAGGAATAATAAATCATATTTTTCCTCCTTACAGGAAAAAAATAAAAAAACCTTAAGAAAAAAAAAAAATCCTTATTGGAGCTGAAGCCTTACAAAACTAATGTGAAAGAGCTTATAAGAGACCTACCATGGCACTGCAGTTTACATGGACTCCCACCACCTTCTGCTTTGGCATGCTCGTGAGCCCCAGGGCCCAAGATGGGGACAGCCTTAAACTTAATGCATTTTCTGCTTCATATCAAAACATGCTTATTTTTGGAAAAGGTGCATTATTCCTATCAGTGCACACAGACAGAATGAAAGGGAAACAGACAGAAACCTGTATTACAACCACATGGGCACCAGGGAAACACTAAAGCTGACATCTCCAGCAGTGACAGTATTTTAAGAGTCCCTGGAAAAGGAGAAAGGACAGACTTTGTTGTAAACATATTCCCATCCCAAAACAACACCATGGGTTTTCATGCTGTTCTACCTGACAACATATTTACACGTTAGTAAAGGGGAAAGACATATTTACTACGTAAACAATTGGTCAGAATGAAAGCAGAAGATAAACCACCCTTCACTCCTTAGTAAGGTATTATTTACCAGTATGTCTTACAGCTATCTCAAATAATCCCAAAAAAACATAAGAAATACTGTATTAAGGTAATTCTAGTCCTCTGCAGTGAAACTCCTTATCCAGTCTCTGGTACAATATTAAATCATTCATTTAGCAGTGTCAAGAAGACAAAACATTATCACAACCAAAATGGCTCTTAGAAAACTTTGGTATGTGATTTCAAATGGAGTTTGGTCAATATAGTAAGCTAGAAAAAGTTTAAAATCACCACATATTTATTGAGTCCTCCATTAACTTGCCAGGAATAAAACCAGAGTCATTCTACAGTAACAAAAGACCAAGTTGTCCCAAGGACACGATGGATAGATATCCATGTGCACGGGTGCACACCTGTATAATGGAAACAAATCATTTCTATGTTTAAAACCTGGATTCAGGCCCTGAATGGAGCAAATAGTAAAGTTTCATTAGAAATAAATAAATAAACTTGAAAGTCCCTTTTTCTTTACTGATATTAGCAGTGCCACAAGCCTGTCTGAAGGAACTGGATGTTCTGACAGAAGATGGCAAAAATCCACCCTGTAGTGAAAATAAATTTTGTTCCTCTAGCCTGAAGTTTTTATGCATGTGAGCCCCATTTAGATATAATCAACCCTTGGCAATGAGGATCATCAATGTACATTATGCTTCAATAAAATAAAGGAAATGAGATGCACATAAACATGTTGAAACAATATTATGTCTGAGATGTCATCCCACAGGAAGGAAATTCCAGGTTCTGACAGACAGCACCCTGCATCAGCTCAGACCTCTCTCTACTCTGTAGCCCATATGGTCTTTAGGAAGTTCCCCAGGACCAAAGAATGGCAGTGAGCACTGGCTATGGGCAGCTCCCAATCTTCTGCACACCATGTGTATCACAGATCTATTTTTAGAGAATCCTGATGGCGTATGTGAAGACTTTCATTTTCAGGGGACTGAAACAAATAACTGCAGCTGTTGTGATACTTTACACAGACGATCAAAAACACCCTTTGATCTATGGTTCAGCATACACTCTGACAGGCAACAGGTCTAGCTGTCATGCTATCCCCTCCAGTCCCTCAAGCAGAAGCACCTTCTTTTCCTGTCCTAAGGCAGGCCCATGCCATACCTCCTAGGAACCAACCACTCCAGTTAAACACCTGCAGTTTCTTCCTCAGGAGTCCGATTAGCAGTGACCAGGGAGCCTTCTGAAAAAAAACCCACACTCAATTTAGCAGAAAGAACATAAAAAAGTGAAGAAAGCTACTGGAACAAAAACTGCTGGAACATCAAAGCTTAGTGCAAGTCTTGACTTTATCCCAAAGGTTTGCCCCCCTGACAGACCTGCCCTCAGCCAACATAAATTTCCAGCACACTCCTTGCAAGTGACTACCTCACGAGAACAGGTTGCCCAGATTATGGAGTCTCTCTCCCTGGAGATACTAAAAACTTGAATTTAAATAGTACTTAGCAGCCTCCACCTGAGCCTGCTTTGAGTAGGGGCTAGGACTAGACAATCTTCAGAGGTGCCCTCCAATCTTAACCATTCTAAAATATCCATGCATCAGAAGACCTGGGATACTCCAATTGGAGAAGCACTGAGAAAGGGAAGAGGCTTTTGTCCCTGTAATAATGGGATGACAGCAAGAATTAGGCAGGCTTCCCCCGAACCAGGCCTAACTGATCCCTGCTTCCAGATTCACCAGAAGTTGAGCTGCAATAGCTTGTATGCTATGAACATACAGGTGAAACTGGCATTTTTTAAGGGACAAATTAACTCCAGCACTTTGCAGCCAATACTGGTTGTGATCAGTCCTTTGACACATGCCCACAGCTGCCTTCCTCTTCCCCCACACTTGAACAGGCCTCAAAAGACATGGCAGTATACAAGTTCACTTGACAGACACCACCCTCAACTGGATGGGGAATCCCAAAGTGGGGCAACAGGCAAATCAGGGATGAAGAAATATCTCGGTCCAGGCAGGAATGAACTGGATGACCCCTTGGGGCCTTGTCACCTCTACTTTGTACATATTATAAAAAGAAAAATAAAAATTCTTGAAAACTATTTCTCCCAGAACTTTCAAAGCCTCCAAAGTCTTATAATAAACAACAGTCTCTGATATCAAACTTTGTCCTGCTGGTTTTTTGTGTTATCTTTTTGACATCTAGCCTCTAAACACAACACCTGCATTACAAGGAACTAGGTAGACAATTACACAAGTGACAGACATGGACAGACAAGCGATAAAAGGGCAGACCTGTCTCAAAACATAATTGCCAAAAATAGCAGACAAAGTAATGGCTGCATTTTCAGAGATACACAGCATGTAGGATTCAAAAATACATTTAAACAAATAATAAAAATCCACAAACACACAGAATGTATTCTATTCACTAGTCTGACATAATTCCTACACATTTCAAGTCATATTGACAATATAATCCCCTCCCCTCTAGCGGGCTACTTGTTCATTTTATGAAAGATCACAATACTCACCTTCATGTCTAGTGTAATGTGTGGGACAAGATGATCGTTATTGGCATCAAAAAAGTATGAGAATCTGTCAATTTGTGAGCACAGTAGGAAAAACAAAGAAACTACTGCTACCAAGTAAACTGCCATCACACAGCTGATGCTGCGCCTATCATTCCTCTACAGAACAGCAAAGATTTTAGTGGAAGAATAGCTCAAGTCTTGCCATGCAGACCTCGGTGAGGCACAGCAGTAATTTCCAGCATCCCTTCAAAGGATTCTACTGAACAACTTCATTATGTCATTTGCTTAAGTTTGCCGAGACTTAGATGAGGATGACAGACCCAAAAGACAACAAAAAATGTTATTGAGATATTGGGATGGAATAATTTCTATAACTTCCCCTGATTTTCCATTTATTACATAAATTTAACACACTTCAGTGTAAAAGAGACCACAATAAGTAAGAAAAATCAAGAAATGTCAGTTATGAATAGTATCTCTGGTCTTAATAAATTCAAGAATCTTATGTAGGTTACTTCAATTTTCTAGCTGCAAAAATTGGGGAAGAAAGTTTAAGTATTTTACTTCCATTTTTTCTTCCGATGTAGTCATCCAAATGTAAGTTCATTGGAAGGAAGTCTCTGTGCATCTTGTACAGCATGAACATCACCTTAATCATAACTCCAAGGCTATGCAAGCCCCATCTCACTCTTAGGCCCACTTGGTCTAATTTATTAAAGCTATAGAGCAAATAAATTCAAACATCTACAGATATGAACGGGAAACTGAAATCTCACAAGTTTAAATGACAAGCCAAGTGAAAAGTCAATTTAATTTTCCAAAACCAAAATTTTAATATTGCCATGTGGAACTCTCAGCACAACAAGGAAATTTTAAATAGATGCAAAACACCAATGGATTGAAGCAACAGACAAAGCCAGCAGACTGGAACTTCAGCATTCCTAAGTGATTAATACTGACCATGAAGATTAAAGTGACCTTGTTACACAAATGGAAACAAGGACAGAAAACAGTACATTTGAAAGCCAACACTACCCAGTGAGTAATAACACCCATCACAAAAGTTTCAAATGATCCCTGCATCTTACCAGAAACTGTCCTCTATGTAGAATTTTTCACATTTGAAAAGCAAACTGTTGTAGAATAAGAAAATGCTCAGATACAATATCACCAGCTAGTTCTAGACTAATAATACGTCATTATGAAAGTTAATTACTATACTGATCTCATCAGCATCTATTTTCATCTACAACTAGTTCTTATATGTTGAAACCATACACTCACTGGAGCCAGTGTTGCAGTCTGATCTCTCGTCTGGGATTTATTCCAGCTTTCCACCAATCTCACCTATAATTTCTATATTATTATTTCTGAAATATAAGCAGACTCTGAGCTGCAAAGCAGGCACAGATTTTCAAGCACAAAACCCCCTAATTATTGCTTCCAAGCACCAACTCATTCATGCAGACACTTAATCCCCAGGTCTTTTCAGAAGAGGGGGCAGATGGCCCACAGCTATGAACTATCAGGTATTTAAAGATTAAATTACTGACAACTTTCTTTGCTATACTGTCACTTAATCTGAGGCTAAGAAGTGTAAACCAGTGTGATAAACTGCTGAATACACATGCTTTCACTCTGCTCACTACAGCCAAGATAAGCCTGTCTGACAAACACTCCTTACCTGCAATTGTATGAATGCCATTGAGTCATCACAGCTGATGTTCAAAACAACAACAAAAGAACAGAGAGAGAACCTGGGTTCTGCTGATGAAGTGTGGAGTCTTTGGTGTTCCCAGCTCAGTGGCCAGTACCAAAGGCTCACAGACAGGCTGCCTGTGACCAAGTCTACCCCAGCAAGCTAAGCAGGGCCAGCACAGAGCAGTGTTTCACAGAAATTTACACCATTATGTTATTGGTACAATCTTAGGATGATCCAGTACCTGGATGGGCCTGCACCCACACTGGTACTCTGATAAAAGGATGTCTGGGGTTAATATAGGCCAGCAACCATCCCTAGGAGGCAGTTTGGATGCAGCTCCCCAGTTCTTGGGGGTTGAAGAAAGGAAGCATTTAACTGAAAGGAGTTGAATCACAACATGCCAGTTGGCCTCAGACCAAATAGCCTGCTCAATTCACTAGTAGCCAGCAAGTCCTTCCAAGGTTGATCACAACCTTGGCAACTGAAGAAGTCAGAATTAAGACCAAAGGGAAGAGGAGAACATGAGATTGTCCAGCATACACCTTTTGCTCAGTTTCAGGCTAACAAAGATGAAGATTAATTGATAGGCTACAGAAAGAAAATTTAGTGTCTGCTTCAAACTCATTCATTGTCTTTTAACTCATCTTTATTTACTGTCACTCATAAAACTTCCACCCTAGAAAGCTGAGGAATCTGCTGCTGAATATAAGGCCTTAAGCAATGCAGAGAGCATATGGGAGTTAAGAGATGATATATGTTTTTAATTTTCATTTGCAAGACCTACACTTAGGCTTTTTAAAATGCTGACTTACCCAAGAAAACTTTGAAGTAGAATGTAAGTGGCAATGAAGCAATGCAACTTTTTGCCACTTCACCAAGCTATCCCAGTAACGCAACACCACAGGGACACAGGTAAATCATGGAATTTATGTGTTGAAAGGACTCATCAAGCACAAAGTCTGAAATGCAACATGCTTCCAGAAATAGATTGCATTGTTTCTTTTGCTCTCAAGAGACTTGATAGATACCGTAGGTGAGCTTCCTCTTGGTGGGTACTTTCTGTCCTGAAATTCCCAGCAACTAAAAAAGCTCAGGTCATACTGGGCAGCTGAAGTAAACAGGACTAAACCTCTCCAAGGAATCACTGCCTCCTACAGGCACTGATCCATCTCTCTGGCAACTCGAAGTACCCACAGAAGTTGCTTTTCAGCAGCCATGACATTCTAACCATTCTAATTTTATAAAGCTTGGCATTTTCAACAACAGATTTTCCAGTTCAACCATGCCTTGTGCCTGCGTGCAGCCCTCCTAAATGGAGTGATATTGTTATGAGAATTTCAGCATATTTAAGTTATCTTACACTTGGTATTATTTCATGAACAGTTCCCACAAACACTTTCACACAATATTGCAGAGACCTTAAGTAAGGATAGAGGAAGCAATGTACTCAAAATGCTCTGCTCGACTTCAAAAAAAACCCAAACTTATTCTGCATTTCTACACTGAGATGCATTTCAGAATCCATGCCTGCTTTGGTGATCAGGTCTGCACTTACTGTGTGTTTTATAACACTATGTTTTATAAACACCAAGCTTGGCTGAATCCACGGTACAAACCACATGTAGCTTCAGGTAACATCTACTCTTACACGTGTTTTCTGTGATGAAATCCAAAACAGCAGAATTCCTATTAATATCAATGAAACGAGAGTCACGGACCTACGCACAGATGAGTCCAGCATTCAGTCACTGCCATATGCCAGCTTGTAATTCCACAGTCACATTCAGGATGATATCACAATCTGGTTTGTGCACCCTAAATTCAAAACGGGGAGGGGGGAATGGGGAGGGAAGCAAAAAAAGAACCATTCACTGATTATACCGGCCCCTGTTTTCTGCAGACCTGAAGAGTACTTGAAGATAAGCAACAGTCATGTGCCTGAAGCACGCACAGAAACATTTAATGCTGCCTGCTTAAAGGCACTTCAGTATCAGTGATGCGAGGGTCCTCCCCGCATTCCTTTATACAAAGTAAAACTGAACTTCAGTGACTTTTGAAGTTGACAGGAGTCTTCCCACTAACTTAAGTGAACTCTGGATAAGGCTTCTACAGCACCACTTCCTATTTTACACGATTACCACACTTGGGTCTTTTCAATAAATTTCTGTTCCTCCCAACATTTATATCAGGCTGAAAGATGTTGGGTTTGGTTTCTTTTTTTTTCTTTTTACCCTTACATAAAGGCAGACTAACCAGCTCCCATATTGGTCTAATTTCTCCATCCCGACACACATTTGACTGCCACAGCTGCCCACATGCTGCGACTTCTGAATACATCTTTGAATCCATCTTTCAGACTACAGCTTTGCAACAATGCTCCTTTTCAATGCCCATCAGCACCTACTCAGCAGGGCTGCCCTCCAGCCCTGGCAAACCCTCACCATCTCCCCACAAAGCCCGGTATTTACCAGCCAGGGAGCTAAACACCGCTCTCCCACTCCGGCTCTTCGCTTCGAGTCGCGAGTTCTTCGTGTCTGCGGATTTGGACAAATGCTAAAGCGGTGAATACTCCCAGGCTTCAGGCCAGCTTCGCTGGAGAAACCTCAGCTCGCTACCACACTGCATACCGCTGCAACAAAGCCCTCTCTCCCCCCGCTGCCGTGGGACCGTGTCCCCAGAACACGCGGGCCGTGGGGCCGCCCTCGGGAGGATCCGGCGTCCCTCGCCCAGAGGACGGGTGGGAGAACTCTTGCCCGCCGTGCCAAAGACAGACGCCGGCTCTTTAGCTCCAACGGTGGGAGCTGCGCCCTCCGTGCCTCTGCCCCGGCCAGAGGTGCCCGAGTGCCGGCTACCTGCGCTGCGCGGAGGCAGGACGGCCCTCCCTCCTGCTGGAGAGCGAGGGGGGACGGCTGGAGAAGCTGAGGCATCCGCTTCCCGCCTTCCCGGCACGGCAATGCCGACGGCTCTCCGCAAAACCCCCTCTCGCCGACTGGAGCGGGAGCCCCCCTCTAAGAACAAGCAGGGCTGGGGAAGCCGGGGCTCTGCTCGCTCCCTGAGGGGCCGCAGGGTCCAGGCCACAGCCCCGCGCCGAGGTCCCGAAGCCTTGCTTCGCCCCCTCCCCCTTACCAGAGGGCGATCCTGTTCTTGGGGTAGTGCAGCCTCTCGATGCAGCCGAGGAAGTGAGGCAGTGTGTGCGCCGCGTTGCGGGCGATGATGGCCAGGAGCACGGTGGGCTTCTGCAGAGCCGACTCGGGCAGCGGCTGGGGCTCGGGCTCGGGCTCGAGGCTCGGTGGTGGAGGTGGCTCCGGGGGCAGGTTGGCCCCGCAGCCGCTCAGCAGCAAGAAAAGGAGGAGGAGGAGGAGGGTGAGGAGAAGGGGGTCGCGGGGCCCGGCGCACGTAGCCATAATGGGAGCGGGGAGCCGCGCCAGCAGTGCGGGACTGCCGCTGCAGCGCGCCCAGCACCGCGGGGAGGAGCAGTACGAGCAGCGCCGCCGCCTGCCCGCCCGGCCCTGCGCCCCCGAACCCGGCCCTCGTGGCCAGCACGGCCCAGCGCTCCCCTCCCGGCACCGCACGGCCCTCCCTCCGCAGGCTGCAGGGGCGCCGAGCAGCGTGCGGGGGGAGAGATCGGGTGAAGAGCCTTTTCTCCCCTCTCCTCCAGTCAAGCCCAGCCAGTACGCACCTGCGCAAGTTCAGTCCGGTAAAAGTTGTAAAACCTGCCTTTATCAACCGAGTTTTTAGGTTGGAAAAAGCCATTTGGCGGTTCCCGCTATAGCCTACCTTCCAAGCACTGATGCTAATGCTAAGAGATCTCAGTTTGCTGCTTACGTGAAGATCTCACCCTCATCTTTCCCACCCGTTATGGATAGAAGTTTACGTTGTGCTTTTATGTCAAAAAGTATTTTGCAAATATGCCCAGGATGACAGGACAAAGCAGGCTCACACACCATAACCATTCTACACGGCAGGAGGGATGTGGAGGGTGCAGTTCTCCAGCTGGAATATTGCTGGAAGATTAAAACGTTCCATGTATTTCACTGACTTGCCCACTGTAGAAACGTTCCCGTGAATGGAGCGACAGCAGTTGAACAACAAAATAAATAAAACATGTTACAGCAATTAAAATTATTGGGTCATGATCTTGAAAGGGGCATAGTAATTTCAGCTCCTTTAGAAGTTAATAGGATTTGCGCATGTTAAATCCTTTTCAAGATGAAATCTCTAATTAACTCTAAGGACCCCATCGCAGTCTATCCGGTTTTTACTGTAAGGAGCTAGCTCCTGCAGCTTGCAAAGATTCACTTTAAGCAGGCAGCAGTGTTGTCTGTGTGCTTGCAAGACTCAGAGAAAACATTTAGCAAACAGACAATTGTTTAGCAATTATCCCTGTTCTCATTGTGAATTGTTTGCAGCCCAAGCAGCATATGTATAGTTCATATCTGCAGTGTTCTTTGTTTATAGAACATGATTTATCACCCACACCAAATCATATTGTCTCAGTTTCCTGACCAGATGACTCTCCACAACACTAGTGCAAAAAGAAACCTCCCAGCAAAACAGTAGACTTCAATAAAAAAATCTGCAATAAAATTTGAGAAGCTTCTGCAATTTGTAAGCATCTTCCCCAACAATTAATGAAAACGTGTTCCTCCAGTTTGCCCTTCACAACACCTTTATAATCTGTCCTTCTAGAACAATACATTAATGAGGTCTTTCTTTCATGGTTAATTTACCACTTGTTGCTTTTATGCTTGGATTCATTAACCAAATAGAAGGAACAGTTTTGTAGTCTGTATGAAGTGATTTGGGTTTTGCAGGAGCCAGCTGAATCCATATGCACACAATATTACTCTCTCCCATGGGACCACTAGCATTTGGAGGATGGTGAGTAATGCTACTGAATTATGCTTGATGTGGAAGGCTGGGAGCGGTTTTTTTCCATCCACATGGATCCAGGGATGTTCAAGCTGGGTCACAATCCCTTTTTTAGGAGGCTGTGTGGCAGCTTCAGGAGAAACATGCACCTCCTGTAACACCTCTTTGCCATGACTCCTCTGAAGGTGCAGGCTAACAACACAACCTGTGTACCAAGTGCTCCCCTCGCAGGTGGGGGAATGCAGGCACAGCCTTCCCCTGTAGCCAAGAGCCGCCGTGGCCAAGTCAAGGTCAGGGCTAAGCACAGACTATTTCCCCCTAGGAACAAAGGAAGATGTGAGAGGCAAAGACTGAAGAGCCATGGCTCTGTCCTACATGCAAAGCAAAGTGTAAAGGTGTGATCCACACATTATTGCAATCAGCATGTTTGCAGAAGGTTGAGTGTGCTTTTTAGCCTGTGCAGCTCTTTATGTCTTCAGTGAAATCAAAAGGACCTTTGGGTCTTTTCAGACTACTCTCTTCTTTTTGTTTCGTGACCGGCACCAGAACTATACCAATTTGCTGGGGGCAAAGGCAATGCCTTCAGCAGCATCCTACAAGTGGCAATTTTCTCTTCAAAATGATCTTCCCCTCAGTCACACAACTCACTTTGCTGGCTGCTTCATATTGGTACACAAAAGAAAAAAATCTGGCATTACCCAGGAAAGAGAACAGTAGATGCCTGAGATGCTAGATGCCTCTCTATGTATAAGAGAAAGGAAACAGTTCAGCTTAATTTCTTACTCCCAGCCACAGAGCATGGGTAAAAGTTAGGAAAGTTCAGGTAAATAGTTACCCTTACAATTCATGTCATTCTTATATCTATAAATTCATATATCTTATGCGTATATGCAAAGAAATCTACACATTTTGACTTCTTTATCAGTGGCCAAAGTTATATCTTGTATTTTTTAAGGCAAAACTCAGTCCTGCTGTGACAGGGTAATTAACCACTCTGTGGGGAAATATTCTAGCTTTGAGGAAGAAACAGCTTTTTGCAGATGTCACATAGAAATACATTTAGGCCATTTGTTTCACACTTCTCTAAATATCTGCAGCAAACAAGAGCAGTCCAGCTGTGAGAACTCTTTCTGGTAGTGGCATACTCCCTCTGTTCAGGAGAATTTGTTTGGCAGGTAACAAATTCTCTCAGAGGCAGTTTTCTTGTAATTTAGACTTGATTCCCATGCAGCAGAAAACAGAGGATCCATCTTTCTGATAAAGCATATCATATATATGGACCCACAAGAGTCTATAGACAAGACTATCTCCTTTGCTGAAATCATAGAATGGTTCAAGTTGAAAGGGACTTTAAAGATCATCTAGTTCCAAGACCCTGCCATGAGCAGGGATACAATTCATAAACTATCCATCAGTGACCCATCTTAGCCTAGGATATTTTGGTTCTTTTACAAGAAATTTGGCTCTTCCAGAAGGCTGACCTTTCAGCTAGGAAAGTAAGTCTTTAATGGGGCAATTACGAGTATGATAAATGGGGAAATTCTCATCCACTGTGTCTGTGAAAAACAGCTCAGATGGCTGGTAGCACTGCACAAACCATGGAGGCTGCCATAATGGTCAAGTAGAAGGCAGCAGTCAGGAACAGAGGCAAACATTTGCTTCTTCACCTCTGATGACTCAGATCCGTGCAGTTCTTTTGCAGCAACCGAGACACTGTTGCCCATTCTTCCATGAAAGTCTCGAAGACTTTTTTTATTTATTTATTTGGTTTATTTTTATTTTGTGCCCAGAGAACTGAAGTGCTGGCTACAAACCACTCACCGAATTATCTACTCAATACACAGAGATCAATTTTCATTGGTGCTTTATTATATAATAATCATTAAGCCTATAAACAAGATGAGGTAAAGGCAACACTGATAACTTCTCACTAGGACCTACATCAATCTGATCATCTCAAAATCATACTTCATGTTTCCTCTAATCAGTGTAGCTGTTTTGCAGTTTCCAGCATGAGCTAGATTTTCCTTAGGGCAGCCTGATCAAGAACAAGTACAGCATACAAGCAAGGGCTTTGGAGTCTCTTACTTGATGTTACAATATGGTCTGTTGTATATATCTGTTAAAGACAGCACACAGTGTTTTGGGTTTGGTTTCTTTTGGAGGGGAGGGTGGGGTGGGGTGGGTTGTGCATGGACACCAGCTTGAAGCTCTTCAAAATGCTGTAAAGACAGGCTGACTTCATTTAAGCCAGTGTTTGAAATTTATCAACAGAGGTGCCAAGCAGATGGAGCTGGTAAGCCAGTCCTGCGGTACTGCAAACTGTATTCACATTGGAAGTCAAGAGATACTTCTAACTAAAGCAGTCCAAGATGCTGTGAGTAACAATATCTTGAATCTAAATCTCTTAACCAGTCTATAAAAGCTCTGGAAACCATACATTAATACCATATTCTTTGCTTTTGTTTCTGTTTTACTCTTCTCCCTTCACACTTTCTCTCCAAGTGTATCTCTCTGTCTTTCAAAGCGGACTTTCACTAACTTTACGTAAAGGAATAATATTGCCTCCTTGCAAAATAGTACCTTGTGATTAGAAAAAGGGACTGCCAAAGAACATATTGTGATAAGGTATATGTGTCAGTCTGGCCGTAAACAGCGTTTAAATAGGGCTTAATGCAGCGTTTCTGACCGTGGAGGAAGACTTTCTGCTCCGAGGATGGGGGCTGCAGCGGAACAAAGTGGAGGCGGAACGGGAGCAGAGCCGGCTGTCGGGGAGTGCAAGGCTGCGTGGCGCCGTCCGGAGCGCAATTGTGTTGCACCGGGGAGACCATGGAGCCGGAGGCCGGCCTGGCTGAGGGGAGCTGCGGCCCTGCGGGGAGCAACTCCGCAGGCACGCAGGAGCTTGGGGACCAGGGCGAGGGGCCCGGCGGAAACTGGATGGCCATTCACCCCACGGTAGGCATGTGGGCTGCACTGGGGCTGTGGAGCGGTTCGGTCCTCCATTGCCCGGGTGCTGACGGGTGGGGGGGGAGGGGGGTGTGGTGTCCTCAGTCACTCGTGGCGGGCGTCCCGCTTTCCTTCGCCTCATTCCCTCAACCATGGCTTTGAGAAGCACATCACATAGGTGATGGCGGGAGGAGATTCTAATGTATCGTGTTTGGTTGTATTGGGCCTGTCGAGGGGTCTCGGCTCCCGGCCCGTGAGGAGAACCGGTGGGGTTGCTGGGGAATGCCACTTGAGGCAGAGAACAAGGTTGTAAATGCTGAACCAGCAGCTGGAAAACGCAACCGTCCTGAACTTTTACTCCTTCTTAATTTTTAGTATACTGAAAACATTTGAAAACTCTGTTTAATTTGGCTGTCATCCTATGTTGGTGTGCTGTAGCAAAAATAGGTAAAATTCATAGCCCATCTCCACAAAGCTAGGTCTGTTCCAGAAATAGCTGTGATTCCTTATTTTTATTTGACTTGCTTTCTTAAGCACCAAAATAGGGGGAATGTGGAAGAACCCAGGTTGTCAGAAAACAAGTCCTGCTCTTTAATTGCTGTTGTGCCTTAAAGCTGGCTTCAGATCTCAGTGGCTTAAATAGCTCTACAGATCCTGGGTTTGGACTGTGCATTCTTAATATAAGTTCTGCTTTCCTTCATCAACATTACTTTTTCGGTTTCAGCTCACAGAAATGATGTCTCTTGATGTATCTGACAGTTCTCAAATCTATGCTGCATTTGTGGTTTACCTGGACCTCTTGGAAGGTAATTCAGTGAATAATTTTTTTTTTTGCCTTTAGGTGCTGTTAAAGTTTGTCCACTGTCAGGGCCTTTCCTACAAAGTCTCTGGTGTTATTTCTGAACCCAGTGGTGATGGCTATGTAAGAAAGAGATAGTATTTTGGCACTGAAGATTTCTCTCCTGTACCTATCTTGAGCCTTTAAGAAGATGAGGGCCCATTCTCTTCCAGGACAAAGACACTGCAAGGAGAAAAAAAAATAAAAATAAAAGAGGAGTAGGGGAAGGAAAAGGAACGTGGAAAAGTGAATTTGCAAGTTCAGTGGTTGTGCTGGTAATAGAGTCCTCATTTGTAGATTAGAGTTGAAGTTACTGAATCAGTGTTTCACTAAAGGTATCATTTTAGCAAGTGGGTGTTGTATGCTGGCCTGATTATGATGCTGCTTTCTGGAGAGCGTAAGGATTCTTTTAAGAATATCATTTAAAAGTCTGGTGGCAGTAACTATGACAAATGCAGTGTAGTCTTCTGGTTACTTGTAGGAGTGGAGCAGAGTGACTTGATAGATGAACTTCTGCCTGCAATTCTGCCAAGTTGGCTTTATTGAAAAGGGACTATGTGTAGGCAGGCAGGCAGCCAGCCTAATAAAAATATTTTGTTTCCTTTTGGAGGCTGGTGGTTCTCAAGGTCAGGGAAGGGAGGGATTTTAAAGACCAGAAAGCACTGTGTCTGTTACTGTTATACCTCTGAAGAAAGTGCCTCAACAACCAAGAGAAGGCTCCTGTAATTCTGCCGCAAAAAACTTTCAGACTTACCCCTTTAACTAGAAGGAAAGAACTGTGTGTTATCATTAATCATGCTTTTAGCACCTGCTCCTTCACAGTTTTAGGGTACTGATAAAGTCCAAATTTGGATTACAGTTTTATGCTGCAGATGACTAAAACTGTGGATTTTATCTTCTTTTTGCCTTGTGATGCAAAGCTTTGTCAGACAGATCCCTACTCACCATCAAACAGTGTAGCTCTAGAGTAAGCAGACAACTACTGTTCCCCTGGGTTTCTTTAACAGCATTGTGTCTCAGAAGGCAAGCTTGACAGTTGCGGAGGGTGGTTGTCTCTCATGAGAAATCTCCTGTGAGGGGAGGAAGGGAAACAGGATCTTAGATGTTAACTTAAATACCAGATTGGATATTTGAATGATTAAAACTTGTGTTTTGTGTTCCGGTCCTTCTCACTGTCGATGAACCTTTCTAGGGAGAAACTGGCATGAAGTGAATTATGTTGGAGTAGCAGAACTGCAGCTCATATGTTTACATGCACGTGAAAAAGAACAGGACATTCCCCAAGTGATGGTGCCAGTACCTGTGCACGTTTTGTTGAGCCATGAGAGGTAAGGATGCAGTCAATGTTTGGTTCACATTATCAGTACGATATTTAACAGGCTGCTGATGACTTGGTCAAAAGGGAATGGGGGAGAAGACAAACGAGTTGAGATTTCTTTAATTTTCTAAGCTGTGTCAGTCTCTGCTTCTCCCTCTCTGAAACTGGTATGCCATTGATGTCAGCTTCCCACAGCAACTGACTCCTGCTGATAAACATTTCATATTGTTTAGAAGTTGCATATGCTTTAGGAGATAACAATTGATATGAAAGTATGTGTTTGAGAGACAGGGTTAGAATGTAAGACCTTCACAGCTTATGTTTTGAACATTTTTGTGTTGCTTTTATGTAGCGTGAAAAAAATCTAGCTGTGCTTTAAAGTATTTAAGAAGAAAGGTCCAGGAGAATTTCTGTCTAAAAATAAACCTTTTTTTTTTTTTTAGTAATTTAATCTATGGATAAGCCTGGTGTGTTTGGTTTGGTTTGCTTTCTGTTTTGAAAGTATAATTTGGCTACTTCCAACTGGCGATCTGTTTTACTTACTCAGAGTTTAATGTGTAACTGTCCCTTGAGCTGTGATTTTTATTTTTTTTTTTATTTGCTTTCCTAACACATGCAAGATTAAGTAATTCTCAAGCAGAGGACAGTGCAGCTATGACTTTGTGATATTGCAGATGTTTGCAGCCTAGAGAAATTCCACTTGAGTAGTTTTACAGTATATTTTAACTTGCCCTTAGAACAGCCTCAAACACACAGTATCATTTACTCTCTGGTAACGGCTGCCTTCTTTTGCTGGTATTTGCCATTCTTACCTAGGATGTCTCTGAAGACCTCAACTATTTTAGCTGCATCATATGGGATTACATTTTTCAGTTTCCTCTGTTCCTGCTCTTGCTAGGACCATGTGCTCAGGGCTGGCTTTACAGATCTTGCTAGTGTTTGCTGTTTCCTCTTGCTGTGTGGGCAGCAGCCTGACACAGTACTAGGTAGCTAATGAATTGCACTTAGCAGACGTGTGCACTCTAGGAATGATGTTTTAGACATGGTATGGTTTTTGCCTTTTTTTTTTTTGCAGGGAC
>NDXB01015490.1:101372-117982 GCA_002631895.1 Agapornis roseicollis | reverse complement strand
TGTGTTGCCTTTTTGGGTTGGTGTTTTAAGATTGGTTTGTTTTTTGTTTTTTTTTTTTTTTTTAGCAGGGACAGATGAGCCTCTTGCAAACAGGCTTCCATCTTCATTCTGTTACGTTTTTTCCTTAAGTGCGTACTTGTGAGGGGTGTTATAAAGTCCAAACAGGATTTTAAATAAAGTGTCCAATTTATGAAGCAAATAAAGGCAAGCAAACAGCACTGGGTGCGTGGGGAGTCTCCGCTCCACCGACACACACACCCCCAATTCCTGTGTCCTGTTTGTATTTGTTTGTGCCATACATATTCATAAAGAGGCGTTTCTTTCTTTAGTGTGGGCTTTTTTCCACCTTCTAGAATCTTCTTGAATTCTCTCCTGTGATCTCAGCACTTCCCCCACCCCCCCCATGCTGCACAAACTGAAAAGAAAAACCTAGAGACACTAACAAGATACAGGAAGTAACAATCCACAAGGCTGCAAGATACATAAAGTAATAACCCACAAACATTTTTATATATGATACCAGTACAGCTGCTAAAATAAACCAGGCAGTGAAAGCAATAACAAAATTGATATAGATAAAAAGTAAAAGCTATGTGTGTATTTTGTCAAAGATTCCATGTTTTTAAGAGGGTTACATTTTATCATGCAATATTACTTCACATTGACACGAATCACATAAGCATTTTTCACAAGGGGGAAGAAAATAACTTACTAGATATTGATGGATTTGAGTACTACATGTGCTGAAAATATCTTTCATTTGCAAATATTGGTCAATCACTCCTGTGGGCTTGGTCTGAAAGAGAAATACAGTGTGTTCTCCACAACAGAGGAAAGTCACTGAGAGGTCTTGCAGGATGGAGCAGTTGAGTGCTTCTCTGCAAGAAGCAGTTCACTGTGTGTGAAAAGGACACACTGCTATTCACAGCTCGGACTAGATTTTAGGTGGGGAGAGAAGGCATCATATTAGGACATGGGATTTTTGAGAAATTATGTCTATGTGCTGAGCTGCTATGCTTTTTTAATGTAGGACGTTTTCACCTGGTTGGAAACTGATTCCTGTCAAGGAGCAATGCCAGCAAGTATGTTCTAGTTGGCTTTTAATGACAGTGAGAGATTGCACTGCATGTATGTCCTATCTTTTACTGTTTCATTGGAGCTTTTCATTTGGAGCCTCTGAACTTGTTTGTACTGTGGTGATACTGTTTGCTGTGCTTCTGGCACCAGTGCGGATGGAATCCATTACTGGAAGGATGTGTGTTAAGAGAAGCAAAAAGTGAATGCATCACATTGACTGAAAGTACAGTTTGTGACTAGGTTTGGGTACAGAACAACTACATAGAGCATACTGTCACTAAAAAGAGCTGAATACTGGGCTGTAATGCCAGGTGAATCCATTTAAGCCTGTATGTGTTTGGTAACCATAGGTGGTGTCAGACAGGAAGATTATATATGCTTATATTGTATTATTATGCTTGTGTTATTAAACAAGCATGTGCATATGTATGCTTGGCATTTCATTAGTGCTGATGCAAAGAGGCCTGGTCTGTCCTTGTAGGAAAAGACCAGCATCAACTCCTCAGCTCCTTTGCTTGAACAGTAGGCAAAAACCATGGGGTATAGACAGCTAGCTCAAAGCTGCATAGCACAGAGGGAGGCCATTAGAAAGGCATCCTACTGAAGGAGTTGGAGGCAGTTTTACAGTGCTGCTGCTTCTTTGTTTTGACAGTGATGAGTGTTTTGTTGTGATTATTGATAGCAGGAGGCTTGTTAGGTATCTGATGTCTGAAATGATAACTTTCTCATTTGACTTCCCAAGCTATAGATAGACAGAAAAGCTTTCCTACTTAGGTGCTTTGCTGTTTTGTTCAAAGCAATGCTTCAGGGTTTTGTGTTACTTGCTAAATAAACACGTAGAAGAATAGGTATGAGATGACACTTTAGTACACACCGAGTACCCAATTGTCAGTACATTCCAGAGTTGTGGCTCCTCAAATCGGAGGAAGCAGTTAGTCCTGCTTCAGAGCTAGCAGCAGTGACTTACATAAACGAAGCTCAGCAAATGTAGGAGAACTCGCAGTGTTGACAGCTGGATTTTCTAGATAGTGTTGAAAGCTTTGTGGCTTTCCATGGACCAGGGACTTAGATGCTGGGTCTGATGGAGTTATGTGTTGTCTGTCCTAGATAAATAACATTGTCCAAGCAAAATGCTACTAATAACACATCAGATTAAATGCTGTGTCACTGCCCTGTTTCTGTTTAGTACAGCAGTGCTGGAAATGAAGGATAAAGTCAGTTGCATGAGGTTATGGAGACTGAAGTTTGATTTTGGCTAAGAAGGAAAGGGTTATTTCATTAAAATGGTAACTTAATTTTAGAAAAAGAATACATAAATGCTTCAATTTTAAAGCTGAGAAGCATCCTTAGAAGCAAATCTGAGGACCAGGAGTGATTTATCCTCTTCTAAATTTGTAGTTTGTGAAACGGATCTTCCTCTAATCTGAAGTGGTTTTGCTTGTAAGAAGTAGTTACTTTAAATGCACTGGAAGTGTGCCACGCATCATCTTCACAGTTTTGTCAGTAACTCTTCTGCTATAAGCATCACTTGAGTTTATTCATACAGCAAATCACACACTGAAAATGCAGTTAATTGGTTTTAAATGCAAACTCTTCATTAATAGTTTAAAAGTGATTGTTATGGCTCATACAGCTGAGTTGGTTATGCAGTGTTATGATTAACATCCTACAGCTGGTGTGTCTTGTAGAGCCTTGCTGAATTCCGATTCCTCCCTCTTGCATGCTTTGTTTTGTTTTTCAGTTTGCGTGGAAAAAAATAATTTTATGTTCCTTGGGGTTTCAGTTCCTTTTCCTGACCAATGAGGCACATAGTGTAAATGGACAGCAAAGAAAAGACTTTCTTCCACCACCACATGATTCTTCACATTGTATTTCAAGGCACTAAGTTGATATTGTTGCCTGCCCTGCCGCTAGGTCTGGAATAGTGGTGAGCTATGTTGTGCTGGTTTAATACTGTTGGCTAAATTCAAGGTATTGTGCTTTATGGGAAGTTTCTTCTGCCTTGGTTCTGTTGTCATAAGGCTTCTCAAAAAAGTCAGGTACAGTGGTACACACTGATGCACAGAGTAATGATCTCTGTGTAGGGGTACAGAGACCAACTTGTGCTGACTCTCCAGCCCTGCCTTGCATGGAGAAGAGAGAGCTGTTTGGGCTGGCCAAGCCTGCAATGAATTATTCATCCAAGTATAAAGGGCAGATTGAAAGCTCTTGGCTTTTCTGGTATGGAAGGCAGTAGTTCCATTTCAGCTTAATGAAGCTCTATGTAACCACCATAAAACATCTCTGAACATTCAGTTTTACTGCTGTTTCTCAGAGGTGCTTGCATGGGACAAACTATTGAAATACTCTTGGTTTTTTGATTTTGGTATGGGGTTTTTTGTTGTTTTTGTTTTGTTTTGTTTTGTTTTGTTTTTTTTTTTNCTCAGAGGTGCTTGCATGGGACAAACTATTGAAATACTCTTGGTTTTTTGATTTTGGTATGGGGTTTTTTGTTGTTTTTGTTTTGTTTTGTTTTGTTTTGTTTTTTTTTTTTTTACTTTCCAGATACAAGTTAAAACCTCAAGCTGCAATTGAAGTTCACCAGTCATATACCTGTTTCTTTCTCTGGAATGAGATGTTAGGAGTGGATCAGTAGGAAAGACGGTACAGATTTCTGATGTGTGTTGAAGGCCTAGGTAGTACGAAAGTCTTTCATGAATAAAAGAAGATGCTGAGAGATGGAAAAGTCCTCTCTTGGATGGATTTGTATGTGTGTCAGGGAATTGTAGAATGGTTTGGGTTGGAAGTGACCTTAAATTTCATCCAGTTCCAACTGCCCTGCCATGGGAAGAGACACCTTCCACTAGACCAGGTTGCTCAAAGTCCAATCCAGCCTGGCCTTGAACACTGCCAGGGATAGGGCAGGCATAACTTCTTTGGCTAACCTGTGCCAGTGCCTCACCAGCCTCACAGTACAGAATATCTTCCTAATATCTAATCTAAATCTACCCTCTTTCAGTTTAAAACCATTTCCCTTTGCATTCCTTTGAATTTCAGCAGGCCAAGAACACTTCTTACTGCTTTCCCCCTTCCATAGACAGTGACAGATAGTCAAGAGGATTAAAAGAGCTATACATTTCCTGTTATATTTCATCTTTCTGTTTGTGGCAGGTAGCAAGTGCACAAACCCAGATGTTCTCTGACTTCTCCTTTGAAATGTCTGCTGCTGCAGAGAAACTGAACATGCTGGATGCAGAGACTAACAGTGATGCCTTCAGTGAAGGAGAGGAAACACAGGCATCTGATACAGACTTCCTGAATTCTGAAGCTTATTCTTGTGAAAGATACCCTCCCACTAATCTGCAGATGTTCTGCACTGCATTATGGCTAGTTGTGGTATGCATGAATGAGAGCTCTTGTTTTGGGGCTGCTTGTGTTGAGGAAAGTGGCAAGAGGAAAAATTTGCATTTGCAGTTCTAATTCTTTATGTCAATAGAGGCTGATTCCCAGTGTGAAAGTGGAAAGCATTTGGCTTTGTGGATAGCAGTATTAGAAGATCATCCTAAGGCAATGGCCTAAGTCTTTGTGCTCTTTATATAAACCCTGAAACTCAGTCTCCTGAAAAGTAAGTTAAGCATGTGAAGAAATGTCAATTTGTTGTTAGGATGTGGCCAGTTTTGGGATCATGGTGTATCTTCTAAGTCTGAATGCTTAATGGGGGGAAATAAAGGTTGATGTCTGTTCTTGGCAGTATAAGAAGAAATTATAGGTGGTGGGAAATCTAGAACTAAGACCTCACTGTATCAACTATCCCATTGATAGACTAGGAGGAAAAATGGTGACAGGTACTAAAGAAAATAGGAAGGCTTCTGCCCTGGCTGACAGGTGAATACAGGCCACTGACTGAGTCTGCTTCCAGATATAGGACTGTCCACATTCAAAACAAGTTTGGTTTCTCTGGGACTCAGAGTAATCTCTCCTGGATATCTGTGCCCTTTTATTTGGCTTTTTATTGCTATTTCTATTTTCATTTTCAGGAGAGATGTTAATATCTACTGCTTCGTAAAAGCCATGTATAGTCTCTTGCAGGTGTCTCTTTTCTGTCGGTGGCCAATACAGTATCTCTTTATTTGTTCTTTTTTTATGAATGTGCTCATGGTTGAAGAACCAGAGTATGGCTTTTCTCAGCCTTAGTGTCTGTTGCATGAAATAACTAATTATGTTGTATTGCCTTGCTTGCATTATATATGGGCCAGTGGTGAAAGCAAAAGAAAAGGCACTTTTGAATTTAGTCAAGCTGAATTATGAACAGTTCAGAACACAGATGGATATTTAAGAGGGTCACGGGCCTAATAGCATAGTCTTTCCGGGCTGTTGCTAATTCTCTGCCACTTTCCATTTGGCTTTTATTAAGGGATCAGAGAAGTTTCAAAGGAAGATAATGATTAAAGTTTGAAAGCTGGTGGATTTAGAAAGAGCCTTATTTTCAGCTACAGTGCTCAGCTTCAGAAATGCATGGTTTATGGTGAGTGAGATCTTAGGGACACATGAAGTGAGTGGCAATTTTTGTTTTAATTTCCCACACAAACTACATAGCTGAACTCTCCCCAGACTGTAAACTGTCCTGGCAATCTCAGATGAGCCCTCTTGCACCTGATCTTGAGCACAAGGAGAAAGTTCCCTGTGGAAATGCTTGTGATGGGGAGTGTTACTGTTCTGCCCTTGGGCACTGTGCTCCTGCAGTACTTGCTCAAGCAGTGGACTCTGGGAAGAAATGTTGTTCTCAGCTCTGTACTGAAAAGTAACTGACATGTTATTCTTAAAATAGCTGAACAGGAAAAATGCTTAACTTTGTCTTGAATTTTTAAGAATGACATTATTTATGTGACTGTTTTGAAGAAGTCTTGTGGCTTCTAGTCTAGACAGGGAGGTAGAGAAACCTGGCTTCAGTTCCTGGGTCTTCCACAATCTGGCATAGAAGTGTAGCACAGAGACTGGAAGACTTAGCTCTGCAAATGGAACAAGTCTTCATTATTTTGTCCTTTAACTGAACACCATGTGTTGGTCAATTAGATTTTTTTTAATTTTTTTTTTTTATATAATCTAATGAAAACAAGGCCATTAGTGATTGGCCTGCTTTGATTGTGGTAATTGAAGGATGGTTGAGGCATGTGCACAATAGTACACCTAAGCAAAGCTTAGAAGCATGTGTTGAGCCATTTCCAGCAGAGATACATGTAACTGAGTACATTTTTATAAGATTACTTGTAATTTGATTTTGTTGCTTCATTATACAACTTTGGATTTTTATTAGGATACTGTACTTTCTTTTTGTGAAGACAAATTTGCAGAATAAACCCAAGCTGAATAAAAATAGTGGTAGTGCACTTTTACCGTTGTGCCCTCCTTGGGTGGTTGTGGACTCCTTTCTAACTGATTGTTTCTTCTTCTAGGATGAGAGAGATCATGAAGAAAGCATCACTTCCACAGGATGATCCTGACACCCCACTGTCAGTTACTTTGGCCATAGTTGAGTCAGATTCCACAGTAGTCTACTATAAAATGACTGATGGCTTTGTACTACCAGATCCTCCTGACGATACTGAAGATATGGACAATAAACAGTGGAGAAAGAAAAGAAAGCTTTTGAAGTGATTAAGACAAACACTTCTCTTGAGCTACTGTCCTCAAACATAAACAAATCCAGGAACTTACATGTGTAAATAAGTCGTGTGCTAAAGTCTGCCTTCTGCATATCAAGCATCTTTTCAGGGAGAACAGAGACTTGTGCAGCTGTACTGTAATGAAATGCCATTTGAAGTATGAAATGGGTCACACTTTGTGACTAAAATATGCTTGTGAGATGTTTCCAAAGCTAGTCTCTTCTTTGTATCTGGTCAGGTACATAACAGAATAAACACATCCTTACCTATATTGTAAGTATTTGTTAAAGGTAAATCTTAAGGGGTTTTTGGTGGAAGTACTGATACTAAGTTAAGGGCTTTGTAGTTTACATAGTGTCTTTGTCTTAACACTGTCAGAAGTGCTCATGCGACCTCCTAGCCTACATTTCTGAACACTTACTTTCTTTGCTTTTGGAGAAAAGACTTTTCCACAGAAATACCTTATTTTAAAACTTGATCTGCAGAGGGAAAATATATAGCAATAAGAGAGGCTACTAGAACAAAGCATAGACTAGTAAAAGAGGGGTCCCTGGATCTGCCTGAAGTAGCTATGAGCAGAGGCCAGCCCTTCACATGGTGGTAGGTTATGACTAAATCAACCACACCTCAAAGTGTTGACCCAGGGTAGTGTTACCCATGTAGCTAGATGCACACCATGATAAAGGTTATGATCCAGAAACACCATTAAGCACCTGTTTCAAATGCAGTGTTGGACAACCGTCTAAGAACCAAAAGCGCACTGTGTTTACATCCCAGTGTGATGAAGTTGTCTAAATGGTGACCTGTCCCCTGGGATTTCCTGTCTGAAATAGCTTCAGTATGCTTTTAGTGTTTCACTGTGATGTTAGTGCTTAAAGCTGTCTGAAGAGGAGCATGACAATGGGGCTTGTTTTTATCTGTTGCCAGAGTATGTCATGATCTGTGCTATGAGGGAACACTAGTTACCTGTTTCATGTAGCAGCAGGTTTCTGAACCCATTGTAATTTCTAGGATTTCCTTATTTTTTTTTAATTATTTTTATTAGGTATAGCTTGTGCACATTAAACTGGCTACTCAAGAGGTGCTTCAGCTAGGAGTAAGTTAATAGGTAAAAAAACAACTTGAAGTTTCTTCTACAGGATTTTTCCATGTCTTTCACAGAAGTCTTCCGGTTAAACTTTGAGTTCCTTGGCAATCAAATAGTATCCCAGAAGTAGCTTCTTGAGTACAAAAATGTCTGTATGACATTTGTGTAGCCGAGGACCACGCATTCAAAATTTGAAGTGCAAGAGTTTTTGTTTTGTTGTTTTGTTTTGTTTTTTTTTTTTTCCATGGGTATAAGAATGGGAGAGAATCTAAAAATCCAATCTGGAAATGAAAGACAATTGATGTTCTTATGATTGCAGAGTTTGAACCTAATTTGGTCAAAAGCACTGGGAGGCAGACTGATAGAGAGTGAAAGGTAAGGGCAGGAAGGCCCTTGCACCCTGTGTGATGCTAGGTGTTGTTCTTGGACACCAATCCTCTGAGTGCTTGCAGGTTGGGGCAAGGAAGGCAGCTGCTTTTCTGACTTGTTCAGACTTCAGCCCTCTCAGGATGTTCTGGGCTTGCAGTACGCACCCGTCCCTTCCACCTATGGCAACAAATGTGGAGGAGAAGGGTGCACTATTACCTGGACCTCTGCATGGCACCTATGGGCAAAGAGGAAAGCATTTTTACAAGCTTCACCATTAGCACTGTTCCCTGCAGGAAAGAACCATGCTGACTTGGGGAACATGTTAATCTATGAGGAATAGGCTGTTGTGCATGTCCAGGTGCTTTGCTAAGCCTATCTCAACCTCACTAATCTGGGAAGCTACTCAGCATGTGAGCTAAGTCCCTGAAACTGTCCCTTGCACCAGTGCTATTCGTTTTCATCTTTTTATTGGTAGCATGTCTCACTGTTGTGCGTTATGACAGTGCTGTTTCTTACAACTAACTCCTCACATGTGAGCTGTAGTTCACTGAAGTGAGAGCTCCAGCAGCTCATACCAGTTCAGTGAGGTTTGCTTCTGACAGATTCTGTTCTCTGCTGTTAGCTTGATCCTGCATAGACTGAGGTTGGATGGGTTATAACTGTATGGATGTGTACCCTGATCTGCTAGAGTAACTGGACAAGGCATATGTCAGGTTGTACATGTTTTGATGCAGGCAGAAACAAAATGGTTGCTTTTTTTCCATACAGCAAGAGGAGACAGCGGGTCTGTGGGCTTTAGTCATGGAGAAAGGCAAAGAAAAATTCCCTCTTTCTCAGTCTTACTGCCCTCATGGAGGAAAATCTTAATTTTATTTTGGTCCAGTGCCATGCTGCCTTAAAAAGGTACCTGTGTACTCCTGACATGCTGTGTTTGACCTTAACCTCAATATTTCATGTACTCTACTGTTTATTCCATAAAGTAAATCTTACACTTTGCTAGTCTACATACCACCAGGTAAATTGTCCTTGTTATAAGCTGTTAAATACTTCAGGCCCACTGTGAGTGTGTGCTGTAAAAGAGCTGGTTTTGTGTGAAGAAGAGTGTAACAAATGCTACACATTGCAGAATCTATATTTAAGCGGCACATGCTTAACCCCAGAAGCAAATTCTTCATTTCTGGGAAATACTGCCATTTTGCAGTTTGCTGCATGACTGATGCTTGACTTTATCCTTCATTTTAGTACTTCCGTACACAGAAAGAGAACCGTAACTTAAGCCTCCTTTTCTGTATACTGAAAACTGCTTACCTAGTCTTCAGAAGCTGACTTGGAAAATCTGTGTGTGGAGGCTTTGATTTCTGCCATGTGTCCCACTGAGAAATGATTATATAGGCCGTTTTCCAGCCTCCTTAGATAGTGGTGGCTCTTTATTTCTGAGGGAAAAAAAAAAAAAGGAATAATAATAAATACTATCATTGCACAGTTTGTCCCATATGTACTGCAAGGCAAACAAGGGGATGTTAAATAAATTCAGAGCCAGCTGTGCTCTTCCTTTACATTCCACTGCAATATTTCTGTGTCAAGTCAACAGCACACAGACCAGAGCCTCTCTTGTTACAAGCACTGAATAAAGATGGGAAGAGACTTCCCTTAGTAGTGTATCACTTCATAGCAGTAGCACATTAACATTTCTAAGCCCATAGTACCTTGGTGCTGTGCCTAAAGTATTCAAACATTACTCTGCCTTAAGTCTTTGTGAGACATCTGTGGGAACATGAGCCAAAACATCTGGCCTTGACACTTTTGCAAATTCATCTCTTTATGTCAAGCCAGAAGATTTTACAGGCTACATCTTGCCATCTTTAAAGTTTTCTTTTTTCAAGATTTATTTGCCAAGCACAGCTTGATTTGTTTTACTGATCACCCTTGGCCAACAGAAGGTATATTGTAAAATTTTAAGAGTATCATTTTCTGAGAAATCATTGTTTAAAGTCTTTTCTCTCTTTGGAGAGATATTTGCATTAAAGCTTCCCTACTGAGTAAAGAATGATAGAAAAACAAAATGATGTTTCCACATGGATGTGATAGTGAGACTTGATGCCCAGTCATGTAAGTGAGCATCCCCTTTGGTTTATGTAAACTATTTCCTTGAGGCATTACTGGCACTGTAGTGCCTCAGATACCCAAACTGTCCCGTATTCAGCCTGACAGAGCACAGAGAACAATTTATGTGAAAAAACACCAGTCACGAAAGAGGAAGCACTGTTACATTCATAAAGAGGAGCTGTGGTTGCAAGAAGCGGCCAAGAAACATGCACTGCAGCAGACAGCTGCTGAAAGCAAGTGTGTGTTTGGGCAGCAGGCTCCTCCTGTTGGAGTCACCTGCACCTCTGTGGCTGTGCATGTGCTGTGTGTAAGCTCAGTGTGCAGCAGCTGGACAAGTAAAGGATGCCAGAGCCCCGGCTCATGATCTGTCCGTGCTTAACAGGGCATGCCTGTGTGACAGCAATGTGGTTGCTGATAACAGCTGCCCAGGGAGCAGTGACCAGATGAAGTGTGTTGCTTGCAAGCCCCACCCTAAGCAGGAACCTGTTCCCTACAAAATGGCCCTCAGCATCCCTACAAAGCAGTTCTGGTTTTCAGAAATCACTAGAACAAAGGCATGGGCTCCTGTTGTAGCCCATTCTCAAGCGGGCAACATTTTCCATGGGATCTTGGACACAACATTGCAATATCAGTAGCAGTACTAAAGTCAAGTGATCATAATCTTTCTTTTTTCTGAGTCAGAAAACCAACAAAGGTTTTTTGTTTAATTTAAACAATTTTTTTTCTAATGAAGAGTCCATATGAATTTATTAATAACCCTACTAGTGTTGCAGATCCATAGGAATTAGATGTTTAATAGGTTGGCCCAGTAGTTTTCAGGAATATAAACTCCATTAACTAGCCTGTAAGTCCTGCTTTGTATAAATGGGCTTACTGTTAATCTCCTCTAGTCCTCCAGGGATGTTTCAGTCCTCCACTATAACCCAATAGTTTAAAAATTCCTTAAGTTATTAGCTAAAGCAAATAAATTTAGATAAATTTGGGCTGTACTAACTGAACATTCCCAAACTGAAAAGCCTTTCACCTCTACTTTTGTTGTTCCTGCTACTTTAATTTTAATCATCCTGTCAGTAAATCACACTTTGCAAAAGCTGAAGCTATTGTAGATCGCTTCAGCGCTCTCCATCCCTCCCATTAAGAGATGTGTGCTTTTCTACATCTCCATCCTGGTTTGCTTTTTCAGCAATTTTCTTACTGCCTCTTGTATCCCTGTGTCATTCCTTGGCACGCTCTGATTTTGTGGGACTGGGAGGAATTTGGTACCTCCCTGGTGCAGAACCTGCCTCAGCAGCCCCAGCTTCGGCAGATATCCAGCAGGCAAAGCAACACTGACCGGGATTGCACAGGTTCCCACATTATTTCAACCAACAGCAAATCACAACTCTGGCAAGTAACCCCCATGCAGAAATGAAGATAACTAATGAGCAACCGGGGTTTCCTAACTTGACAAAAATAGCTGCAGCAGCACCTCATATTTCAGAGTACCCCAGGGAGTCACTCACTTTTCCATTTTCTTTCCCTCATTTCTCAGATAGTGCCGCTTTGATGGCATGGTGCACCCAAGAAACCCCAGACTCAGCCACTTACCTTCAGCAAACCTGACTGACAGCCCATTTGCTCAAGTGAATTAATGAGTGCTCCAACTCATAATTAGCTACATGCTGTGTGTTGTGTTCTCAGCACCTGATATAATTTATTGCCCTGATGGTTTATTGTGTCATCAATTATTCTTTGCATCTCCACCTAGCTACAAGCTTCTCCTGGTGTTTCTTGTCTGGCCATCAAGATCAGTTTGCCAAACCTGGGTTGCTCTGCTCATCTTTTTCATGGCTCTTCCCTCCTCCTCTCTCTTCCTCACTGCTCTAGTCATCTTGCCAGTGATTTTGATTTTACTATGGTTTTTACTATTTTACTTTTGCTGCCCTCCTGGCCAGTGTTTCATACATAGCAGCCCATCCATTAATCACCCTCAAATTTATCTTTTCATGCTATCTGAAAGCTTCCCTTTCTTTCCAACCTTCCTTCTACCACCCTGAATTCTGCTGGGATGCCTAGATGCTCTCCAAAGAGCTATCTATGCCTTTCTCTGGTCTAATCCAGGTGGATTAATTTCACCACACCAATCCCATTTACCACCAAAACTTCGTACAATCTGAAGCAAGGTCTCACAAGTGCTGTGCCGATGTCCAGCCTGCAGAGAAGGATCTCTGTGTTGAAGATTGCTGCCTTCTTAGTGCAGGGCGACTGTCATCCTTTCCAACAGCCGGAGCACAGACATTAACATGCATCATGGGTATTTGCTGGATAAATCTGCAGGGCAGAGCTGGCTGAAGCCAGAGGGATCCGTTTGCACCAGAGGGCGCTTACGGACTGCTAGAAGGAGCCTTCCTCTCTGGGAAAGCCAGAGCTTTGCAAAACTCCCCTCACGCTTAGCTGCCTGCTCCTCACAAACAAAAGGACAAAAGCCCTGTAAACAGCAACCCCTCTGATGGTCAGCCTCCCTTCCTGAACACTGAAATGGTGTTACATAAATGCTAGCCTGGGTTGAGGCTGAAAAGATGGTGATTCAGTCTGAAAAACAGGCTCGTGCTCATGGATGCTGGTAGGTTCAGTTCTGGATCTCTGGATCTGGATCTGAGGCTGTGCAGGCTGGGGCTGCCCTCACTCTCCTGCCTGCAAGCCAGGACACATGGACACACACACAATGTCCTTGCTGGGTACTGGGTTTATGTCCCTTCCCAGTGTGATGCTGTCTTGTAAGGTGAAATTCTGTGCTCTGAGCAGTACAGGCCACAATAACTTGGTTATTCTCATTAATATAGAGGTCTGCAAGTGACTTTGCTATAGTAATTTTGTATTCTCACAGACAGACACATTGGCAATAATGGAAACTAAATGCATCTGAAGGTGTTAGCGTGTGATGCTCTCTTGTAAGGTGAAATTCTGTGCTCTGAGCAGTACAGGTCACAATAACTTGGTTATTCTCATTAATATAGAGGTCTGCAAGTGACTTTGCTATAGTAATTTTGTATTCTCACAGACAGACACATTGGCAATAATGGAAACTAAATGCATCTGAAGGTGTTAGCGTGTGATGCTCTCTTGTAAGGTGAAATTCTGTGCTCTGAGCAGTACAGGTCACAATAACTTGGTTATTCTCATTAATATAGAGGTCTGCAAGTGACTTTGCTATAGTAATTTTGTATTCTCACAGACAGACACATTGGCAATAATGGAAACTAAATGCATCTGAAGGTGTTAGCGTGTGATGCTCTCTTGTAAGGTGAAATTCTGTGCTCTGAGCAGTACAGGTCACAATAACTTGGTTATTCTCATTAATATAGAGGTCTGCAAGTGACTTTGCTATAGTAATTTTGTATTCTCACAGACAGACACATTGGCAATAATGGAAACTAAATGCATCTGAAGGTGTTAGCATGTGCTGCAGATTTCCACAGGCAGCAGGTACCGAATTCTTCTGTGGACCAGAGGCTCCCCTGCCCTCCACATCCTCTCTCCCAGCCAGCCCAGCACAGCCAGGCTCAGAAAGGTCAGCTCAGGAGATGCTTACTCTGCTATCCCCTTCCTTGTGACAGGTGAACATCTCTTCCACAAATTGGTCTAATGTGACCATTTTACAGTATCACACTAAGGTTGTGGGCAAGATTTCCCATTGCAATGGACTTTAAATAATGGAATGAAAGAGAAGATGATTTTGGCATTCCCTGGAGGCTCAGCTGCACCTCCCCGCTTATTAATAGCATGACATGACCTTAAGGTCCTTTCCAACCCTAACTATTCTATGATTCTATGACTTAATTAGGCTGACTAGTAGAGGGTTCAGGACACTGTTTATTGCGTACTTCTCCGTCTATTAGAAAAACACAAGAACAAGACTTTGGAGTGTTTAAATCCCTCCCTACTGTCTGGATCCTCTGCAGCTGATTTTTCCACCACAGTGCCTCAGCAAGGGAGGCAGGGTGTGAAGCAAAGGCAGCCTTGCCAAGCGTTACAGGAAAACACCACAAAAGAGTCTTTTAGCCATCCAGCTTGTTTTGCCTCTGCTGTCTGCATACATTACATACTGTGGTAGCTTCTAACTAAACAGCTCAGCTAGCATGGTGGGTTTCTCAAGACCTGCCCCAGTCCGTACTCTTTCCCATTTAATTCCCCCTTAAATGGTATAAAATTGTATCCACTGTGTTAGGAAGTTAACCCCAGCATGATGGTAATCCCAGTTGCTAACCTCCCATACAGAACCTTGCAGTCTGCCTTCTAGATTTGTATGTGCCTCTTTTGAAAGCACAGAATAAACATCCAGAGGGAAAAAAATCCAGCCATAGAAGATCATATTTAATATAAAAGAATGTAAGATGACATAAATAATATAATACCATATGAAAGAAGTGGCTAAGAGAGACTAGAAGTACTTGCTGTGCTTAAAAGTATGTTACATTCTGCAGAAAACAGTGGAGCAAAAGAGAAAGCGGTCATTTTCCTAAGTCAGACTAACTCCCACCTAGCTTGTTCCCCAGCATCTTCTTTAATTGCTACAGCCTTACAGAAAGGCCTGTGCAAAGAAAGGAAGATAATAATTAGCCTAGCATTTTTCTTGCCTTTGTTGTGAGTCTGCAGGGATCGGCCTTTTCAACATTTATTATTTGGTTAAATCATTTTGTTCTCTAGTGGGAGAACTGGGATGGAGGAAGGGTGCTTGCATTGTGCTGTGTAGGCTTTGCAGCTTCTAATGCTGGATTCAGGAAAATGAATTTTGATGGCACAGAAAAATCTCTCTCCCATTCCAAAAGATAATTTTTTTAAGGAATACGAGAGGAAATTCCTGATGCTAATGTAGGGCAGCTTGGCAACCTAGGAAAAGTGCTGGGGAGAAGACCTGAAACTTTTAACAAACCCAACAGAGAAGCAGAGCAGAGCAATGGATGGGGAGTCCTTTTCTGCTACTGACCCTCTTCATCTGCAGTCTCCAGTTCTCTCTCTCTGTGCATGCTCATTAAAGAACAAAAACTGTGGGGAAAAAAACTCACTTTATAGTTTTTTTTAGTCTCATCTGGGAGAAAGCCAGCCCTAAGGACAGCTGGGAGCTGCAGCTGGCACAGGACAGTGTGGCTAAAGGCTGCAGGGAAGTTTGCTGCTCTTTGGTAGGAGCCATCCCACGAGCTGTAAAAATAAAACTTCCTCTGAATTTTTTCAGTATGCTGGATTTAAGTTCTGTCACCTGTCATATTGCCCAGGTACTAGATCTAGCTTAGCACAACCATTCATGCTGCCGGGGATCCTGGGAGGACCCTGCCCAACCTCCTGCTCAAAGCTGGTCAGCTCTGGGGTCAGAACAGGTTGCTTATGGCTTGAACCAGTTGGGTCTGGAAAACTTCCAAGGATGGAGATGGCATGACCTTGCTGGGCAGTCTGAGGCACACCTGGACTGTCCTCAGTCACCCAGCATCACCCATAGCAAAGGTCCTCTGGGCACTGGGGCCCCAAAGAGGTACAGCCTGAGCACTGAGGCAGCCTTGAAATTCTGGTTTTCATCCTTGGAGACATCACAGTGGGACAGACATCCCACCATCATTCACCATTCTCATCAGCATGATGCCACGGTTTAGACTGTGAACCCTGAACATTGCAAATAGTGAGCAAAAATCAGGTGGCTGGTAGTGGCTAGTTTCTCCTCAAATTAGCAGCATCAGCAAGAGTAAAATTAAAGTTGAACCAGTATAAACTGAAGGTCAGCTTGCAAGCCAAAACTCGCGCAATGAAAGAAACAAGGCTAACAGGAGGAACTGGTTATTAAGTTGCCTCTGCAGGAACAACCTTTGAGAAAATCTGGGGGGTGACATGCAACAGAGGTGTTTATTGTTACATGTAATCATTGCTATGTCACAAAGGAGCTGATGCAACTGAAAGCATTATAAAACCTTTAATGGGACATGAGAAAAAATTGGGAATGTAACTTCATCAAGACAAGTCAGAATACTAAAGGATGAGGAGTTGTGACTTCCTACCTGTTTTTAATGACTCAGTAAGAAAAAGTAAGATCCACTGTAAGCCAAAAGGGCATCTGAGCTAAAAGGAAGCTTTCAGGAAAACTTTTTCTCAGCAGCACTTGGAAGAACTGCAAAGCAGCTGGGATCAGGGTTGGAAGTCAAACCAATCCCAGCTCACCCCAAGCACAGAGGTGGGATTAATTCATTGCTGGAGACCCCAGATGATATTCAACACCAAGGAATTCGGGGTGGGGGTGGGGGTGGTGAGGTTTGTTTGCTTGGGTTTGGGGTTTTGTTTTTTGTTTTTGTTAGGGTTTTTTTGTT
>NDXB01015490.1:86922-101294 GCA_002631895.1 Agapornis roseicollis | reverse complement strand
GGTTGGGGTTTTTTTTTTTTTTTTGTTTGGGGGGGGTTTTTTTTGTTTTTTTTTTTTTTTTTTTTAGAAAATATGCAAACAAACAAGTAAAAAAGAAAGGAGCCTCAAAAGAGTGAGGTACCTCTGTATTTATGCATTACTCTTCCAACAGCATGAGATCAGTGGCTCTCTCTTTTATTTTTTAATAACTAAGGCTCCTTGGAAAACTCGGTCTTGACCCAGTGTGGAAGTAAATAAATAACTGAAATTGCAGCACAGAGGAAATTGCAAATTATTTTGGGAACGGGAAGAACAACAGACAGTTAGAAAATGAACTTCGGCACTAACACTAATAATAAACCTTAACAATTCATTGCAGACCTGCCTGGGAAGGGGGCCGGCAGCGAGGACGAAAAATGAGCTAGAAGTAAGACTGCTTGGTAAATGGAAAGGCTGAGCCACCCTGATTAGGGGCCAAGTGTGGGAGGTTATCTAAAAATAAACAAACAAATAAACCCCCGAAGCTCTGAAGATTTCAGCACCATCTGGAGACTCTGGGAAAAGAGAAACAGCTTGGTGCTGTAGGAGGTATTAAAGAGCAGGATTTATATATACACATATAGATGTATAAAGATGTGTATCAAAGCGTGCACCATCACCAATAGAGGTGAGTCCAAGGCTCGGAAGCTGAATCCAATCAGTGATGTCTGAAGTTACAGCTTATTTGGATGGAGGCTGGGGTTTGGAATATTTTGTTTTACTTCTGTTTCAGCTTACAGTAAAAAGTTTCTCCGCACACCTTTTGTGTTGCCTGTGTCCTATGCCCTCATGCAGTCATTACGATGAGCAGCTTTGATGGAAGGAAAAGGTGAAGAAAGTACCATTTAGTCACTGGGCCCTTGTAAGGTGATTTGGTGTGGACAGGGTGTCTTTTAGACAAGAAGCAATAACAGATGCAAGCAAAACTGCACAGAAATACTAGAGCAGCCAGCATATGAGAAGGGTACACAAAATCCAAGAGAAAACCACCAGAGCTGGAAAGGTGTTTAAAAACTCAGTGAGATTTGAATATGTTGGCAGAAAAACAATCCTATGGGAAAAAAAAAGGATGCTTTTTCCAGTTTACTGGGCTGAGGTGCCAAGTGCTATGAGGGCCAGTGCTCAGCCAGAGCCCAATTCCACATCCCAGAAACACCAAGTGCTGGGGAGCTGTGCCGAGCCCCAGCCAGGAGACCTTGACTTGTAGCTATCTTTAACATTGCTTAATGCATGTTTTGTGTCTGAGATGGGAAAAAAAAAAGGGGGGGGTGGGGGAGGGGAGTTTTATCATTGTGATGAATTTATTTCAAGGTGGACTTAAGGACTCGAGTCTTCAGGAGAAGAACTACATGGCATCCCAAAGAGGTGGGAGCACATACAAGATGGGAACAGGGCCCTTCTCTTTAGATCCTAGTTCAGGCCCCTAAAATGAGGCTTACCTCAAGGTGTGGAGAGTCTGTGGTTTAGCTGTTGCTTTCACAGCAGGTTGAGCCAGTGATGTGCAGCCTAATTGCTAGGCGTGAGCAATTAAATTAAATTAAATTAAAAAGTTAAGCTCTTGTTATCTGCAACTGAGCATTGGAAATTAATAGACACTTAGGGTCTTAATCTCTGTTCCTCAGATCTCTAACAGCAAAAGGGAGCAGCATCACCCTTGCCTAATTTTCTCATCTAATTATACAGGATTACAAATCTTATGGCTCACTAATGTTGGTGCATCATTTTGATATGCTGGTGAAACACCTCAAAGGCAGGACTTCAGTATTCAGTGATGCATCTGGATGCTCTTTGGTTAATAACATATAAAGTAATATGCCAATGAGAAAGACAAGAAGGACAACTCAGTAACTCCCTGTTTACTGAATGGAAAAAAGTAGTATTGAAACCTAAAATAAAAGACTGTTCCAACACTTATCCACAAGATCAAGCCCTGAATAAGATGAGGTTGGAACTAGATGACCTTAAGGTCCTTTCCAACCCTAACTATTCTATGATTCTATGATCAAGAATGCACAGGCAGCCTGAATTCTGGGATCAACTAGTGCCAGACTTTGTAATCCTAAAACTTCCTATAACAGACCCAAATTCCCTATTTTGCTGTGATACTGGTCTCAACCACTACAGCTGACAGCCAGCAATCATGGGGATCCCAAGCCTCAGCTCCAGCACCAGCATCTCGGGCCACCCTCCTCCACTTCTGTGTCTGTGGGGAAGTAGTCCCCAGAATCAGAATTTGGCAAACATACAACTGTAATCAAGGTTCTATTGGGGTAGGAAATGCCAAGCATCTCCAAGAATGGTGAAATTCTCAGCCTATAGAAAAGCAGCCCAATCATGCATGTGTCTTATTTTCCTGGTAAGCAAACCTGGATGTAGCAGCATCCCAGCCCTGGCAAATCCTGTTGTGCTCCTAGCCATCAGCATCAGCTAGCATTTACTGCATGAATCCAGAGAAACCCTTCCTCTGGGATGCGATGTTACTTCCCTGCATCAGGGCTGGCAAACAAAAAGTCTAACTCAGCATAAGGGTCATATTTTACCACAGATGTCAGTCCTGTGGAAAAAAAACTAGTGCTTTTAAGTGACCATGTATGAGCATTAGGGAAGAAAACATGATTTTACTGGAAAGCTGGGTCATTTTGTAATTAATTTTTTCACACTGAACCAGGAGTTTGTCCCTAAGCAAATCCCCAGCTTGTGTATCTCATGTTTGCAGCTAGCATTCTCCCAGCAAAGCCTTCTACCATGGCCAGTGGCTCTGCTGCCTATCCCACATCACCCCAGTGGGGAGCTAGGCGTCCCCTTTCTCTGTGACATGTCTGTTGGTGGGGCTATATTTAGCTCCCATGTGGTGGCATTTCCAGCTTTCTATTTTTGTAAATGTCGTTTGCTGGGAGAGGAGCTGAGCTGCCTCTGATTCGTGTGAGCACAGGAGGCAGGAGCTGTATTTTTGCTGTGCGTGTGGATGGTTGCACCTGTGCCAGTGCTGGTGCTGCTCTGGCTAGTGCCTGCAGCTCTGCCAGTAAGACGCTGATGAACAACCCACTCCCTTGCCTTACTGCAGCGCATCCTACAGCTATTCCCCTTTTTCCCTATAGCACTAGGAAAGGTTTTCCTCTTCCTTGATTACATCTTCCTGTGGCAACCACTTGCAGAAAGGTCTTCCTCCTCCTTGGCATTTTCCCCAATGCCCTCCCTGCTCCAGCTGCCCAGCCTGACACTGCTTAGGCCAGGGCACTACAGGGCTTGAGACTGGGTCACACTCCATTGTAGCAGTTGCTTTCTGCCTACATGGGGTTGCACAGAGGCAGCGCATAAACACAGAGATAGTAAATAAAAAATCCCAATAAGGTGACGGGGAAACAACAGGGAAGAAATCCACCATGAAAACATCCATACAAAAATCATTGACATGGCTGTGAATGATTTCATTTCAGACCAGGACTGAACCTGGTCTTGCACGCTGGGACAGCTTTCCCCCAAAGTCAGAAGTATTTCTGAATCTTACTAAATATTAGTTACGCCAACATAAGTGATGGAACTAAAAAAAGAGATGTAGGATTTTATAGAGATGCTCAGTGACTCTGGTTGGCCAAGCAAGAGCTGCAGTCACACAGAAAAAAAGACCATCCAAACACTTACCCTAAATATCTGAAGAGGATGTACCCAAGAGTGTGCTTACCTCAAACCATGATTTAAAAGGATATCACAGCATATCAGCACTGGGACAGAATTTGGGTGGGTGGGTGTTATTTCCACAAAGAAGGATAATTCCATGCAGGGCAGATTTTGCTCACTGCTTCCATGTTTTTGGAGCCAAACTGCTGGCCTGCAGCAGGGTAATTCAGCAGACTCACTCAAAGTATGCAAAAAGAGTGGTGCTGTCAGGCTCAGGCATGAGAACCAGAGGGACATGAAGGTAAAAATACAACTCAGCAATTACTCCAAGCAGTCATGGACTGATGGGGCCAGCACACATGAACAAGCCACTGCCTGATGCACCATTAGCATTCAGCCAAGCCAAAGGGGAGAAGCAACCAAGCTGAATTCAGGTACACTAAACTGTTTTGAAAAGCTAATTCCCTCTTTGTAACTTGCAGTGGAATTTCATTCACATAGAAAGCACACCGGTGTGTCTGAAGAGGGCATATTTAACCCAGCACTGTCTTGAAGCCATATTTAGTTCTTATAACATTTTCACATGGGAACATGAGGATCAGCAGTTTGCTTAAGATGCTGTCCTATTTTTGCCACAATTCACCCATCAGTGCATCACCAACTTCCAGTAGTTCATTGAGGGTTTGCAGTAATTTCAGAAGCTGCACGTTCACTCTTGTAAACTGGCTTACCTGCAGTAAAAAATGGAGGTGGGGAGAAACAAGCAAATTCTCCTCTGGATTTTAATTTCTTTGCAATAAGCCCTAAATTCTGCCCCAAAACTGGCATGTTATGATAAAATTTTCAGTAGCACACTGAGATCAGTGCTCCATGTTGTACATACTCTTGAGGTATTCCTAAATTCCATCACTTATTTGCTTCAGTGCCTTTTCTTTATTAAAGTATCCTCTGGGTTTATGACAATTTCTGTTGTCTCCTATTCCTTGCAGGCTCCAGGCCACATATGTAGACTGACAATAGGGGAACACCTGTGAGTCCAGTGTTTTCCAGTATACCCACAACCAGCTCGCATGTGGCAGACAACCAATTCCCTCACCTGGTGTAGCCAATATTTGGGATTTCTGTGCTCAGGCTCAGGGTTGCTCTCCTATCTGGGATGTCAAGCAAACAATATAGAGCCCACAGATACCACTTTTTATCTTAATGGCTAAATATGTTCTTGAAGTCTAACATTTCAATTAATTTTGAAACTTAAAATAGACCATATATGCTCCTGGGTGCATAAAGGTGGAATGTGTCCAAGTCTGCAATGTGTATTTACCACCCAGAGCTCTGCACCAAGTACTCACTAACTGCTCCACTCCTGCACCTCTTCTCCAGAGAATTATGGAGAATTATGTGATGGCTGGAGAAGCCTCATCAATACACTCATTTCTCCCCAGTGCTGGGTTTTGTGCAAAGGTGTCTGTGATCACACCTGAGAGCCGACACAGTGGGCTGATGGCAGCAGACTCTTCCAATATGGTGATAGAGCAGGATACAAGTGTAGTTACCTCAGTCTACGTTTGTAATGGAAACTTGAGCTGAGACAGACCCAATAAATTACTGTCAAATTTCCTGGCCCCACCACAAAGTTTACTTCTCTGTCTCTCCATCACTCACAAGCATCTGAGCAGAGAGAAGTCATGCTCTCTTCAGCCCAGTAAGCAAAACATGGAAAAGCCAGAAACCACCTCAGTAGTTAGCACTGGAGAGTCCATTGTACCTTCCTCTGCTCAGATGTCTTTTTCCCCCTCTACTTCTCCCCAGAGAACATTTCTTTTGATGTCAGGACTGATATTAGGCTCCTTTGATGCACTGAAATTCCCCAAAAAACAATACTCAACATTTGCACAGAACACTTATCTGCATGTATATATTCTTCCTCTCCACCTCCAAGGAATAGTTTCCTATGATCTTACAATGTTTATTTAGGTCATTTTTGTCTCCATATGATTTTCTCTTTGGAGAAGAAAGCCTGCATATATTTCTTAAGATGTCACTCTCCCTCCTATACAGTCACAGTAAATATGTAGCTATGAAGTCTTTTTTCCATGTAAACATTGAAATATAGGGAAAGCATTCTAGTTATCTTCAAGGTTTACCCTTGGGGTAACTACTGCCCTTGAAGTCTGCTTTAGCTTTAGCATTTACTTCAATTAGCAGCATTAACCCAACACTGAGGCTATTTCCAAAGTCTCCACCCAAGTTTCTACTACTAACGTTTGTTTCTTCCAAAGTCCCCAAAGACATATAATGTGATTGCAGTCATTCACTGTATCCATAGGAACTTAAAAGATGCTTCTTATAGATCTCATTTCAGCTAATTTCAGCCCTCTGGATACAAAACTGTTCAAGAACAAGAAAAGCCTATGTCTGGAGGCAGCTCTGTCCTGCTTCTCCCTGGGTAAGGTCCCCTTGCCTTGATTACCAGTTGTCTTGCTACAAGCAGCCATTACAAGACTGCAAAGCAGGAAAACAAGGCTGTATTTTTCTCTACTTATCAGACAGTGAAAGTTATTCTGAGGCAGCCAGGTTGGTATTAGAGAGCCCCCTGAATTCCTGATGGTTTCTGCAATTTGCCACGGTGCAGGTATCACACACACACACACAACCATTTTGTTCTTCAGTAAAACAGCCTCCAGCAACACACACCTTAGGAGGAGAAGGGCTTGCTCACTAGCTTTCCAGCTCCTGAAGCTGGAGGGACTGTTGTGAAATGGGGCTTGAGCCAGCTTTTCCCATGTGGGATGAAGAGTACAAATAAGCCGCCTTAAGATTCAGCTCACAGCGTTTGGGAGATGCTAAATTTCTGCTCAGGGTGCCTGGTCTTTCGTAGGCACTAATCTGCTGACATGGCAACTAGACCCACCCGAGTGGATGCTCAGATAAGCACAGATTTCCATGGCAGAAGTCTGCGTGGGCAAAAAAAGACCCTTTGTGCCAACAGAGCCAGGTGCCAAATTCTGCTCACTGTAATCTCTTGGTGAAACCACTTATCTGAAAAGGCAGAAGAAAGCTGGCTCCACATTTATTCTTTGTGTAATTAAAGGCCTGACACTCTTTGGAGTAGAGATCTTATTCTCCCACTTGTCTCCCAAGGATACATGACTCAGCTAGAATGACTTGGAAAGAAATAGAACCAAGATCTCTCTTGCTTACCATTCGAGAGGTCCAGTCCATCTCCCAGCCAGGTGCATTTCAGTATTCACATTCACACCAGTAGTAGCAGACCTGGTATTTCAGCCACGGGTATGAGCTTGTGAGATGAGTACATCTCATCACATGATTTAAAAGCTGCTTTAAATTTTGGGATTAAATAGCCTATGTTCACATATATGCGTTTGGTTGCACATAAAAACATGCATGTATAGATGAGAGAAGGGGTTATTTACATCAAACGCAGAATCGTAATAAGAAAAAAAGGTACACCTGAGTACCTGAGGATGTTTTGCTATGGCTTATCCACTGGGAGTGATTTCTGGATGACAGGTTTTACTGCAAAAGTTCATTTTTTGTTTTTTTATCCAGAGAAAAACATTCATTTAACCAAGCCCCTGGGAAAAAAAATAAAGGTTGACCTGTCTACTTACATGAAATAATTTATTTAAAAAGATTTTTTTATTGCTTAAGCGGACACAAGTGGCCAAGTTTAATAATCTTCTTAACTACCATTTGTAACTTGTCACAGTAAAGTGAGAAAAGATCTTTATGCTCCCCCTTGGAGAGGAAGGCAAACTCTTCAAGTTAAAAAAAAATCATTATGTTATAGCTGTGCTATGTGCTTCAGCAGCCTCATGACACCAGCTCTTGGTTTATTTCTCACCGCTCAGTTTAACTATTCATGCTCCCTGGTTTTTTGCATGGCTGCTCCAACTGTGAATGATATGCCTGCTTTTTTTACCCACTTTCCTTAATATTTTGCTCAGAAGCTTTGCAAAAAAGTGGTTCCCTACAATTCCTGCATATGGACAGGCTGCATTTCCATAAAGATAGGATGGGAAAGACAGCAGGTATAATCAAATATAGCTGCCCAAATTTTGGAGGAGAGCCTTGTAAAGAGTGACTGTCACCCATTTAGCTGAAGATCAGCCTCTTCATGGCTCATCTGTATGGTTCTGCTACTACGAGTGTCAAAACTTGTGCTATTTTAATATCTTCCCAAAAATGCTAAACTAGTTGTAAATTTTCTGGATGACTATCAAAACCAGCAAATATGGAAGTCTTTTGTCTCTGTCTCATTAGAACAGTATAAGGGTCTGACCAAGCACTGCTGATGGGAGATGGGGCTAATGCTTGGGCCCATCTACATTGCTCTGAGCTCCATGAGGATTTCCTGATGAGATGGGTTTGTATGGCTCTGAAAAGATATATTTGCCTAACTGGCTCCCCAGCTCATGACAGCAAGCGCTTACCCTTCTGCACATAATGCTGATGAACAGCCCTTGTATGCTTACTCAGGCAGACAAGCTATTTTTGCATGAGTAACCCTGAAACTCTTGATGGGATTGAAAGTCTGGCAATAAGAAAGCTGTGCACTGCGTCCAAATGGAGTTATAATTTTACTGCTGGATAGTTTATATCCAGGCACTGCTGCTAAAGGATGAGCTGTAGGATCAATGATGTTAAGAAAGCAGCAAATTAACCAACAACTTATTTATAATGTCAATTCTGCCTAGAAAAATGACTATTACTGTCAGTGCTGGAACAAGGCTGATTGTTCAACTGGGTCAAAATGCATCTTCTATGATGTTCAATCTCAGCTGAGGCATTGTGAATAGCAGTATCGAGAAGCATTATCATGGGAGAGTGTTAAGACATCTGGATGACTTTGTCTTTACAACATGGTCTTGGCATATCTGTACCAGAGGTAGGGTAGGATGTGAGATCTTGACAGAAGAGTCAAATCCAGCTCTTTTACAAGCACAGCATTTCCACCCTGATGGCTGCCAGTGTGTAGGGATACTCAGGCATCACACATACAGAGTTGGGCACTGGAAACATCCCAAGCACCCCGCTGTGAGTTACTTGTGTCATAGCTCACAAGCCTGCAAATACATGCCAGGTCACAGCAGAAACATAAGATGTGGTGATGATCAGTGGAGAGATTGTGTCAATAAATATGAATGCACTTATGGCTTCTTGCTCCCAATCTCCATTCACAGATCTGTGGGTGCTGACCTCCTGCTGACCTACAATGAATTTCCATTGGGTGAGACACTAAGCTTCATTTGCTAGGAGTACTTTGTGGAGGATGGAAAGCATGCCCCTGGTACTATTGCAGATGTAAGCTGTTGTGAATGACCTGATTTAGTCCACTTGTCAAAAGGGAACAGCCAGTATACATAAAGATGGCACTTCAAATAACAATTGATCTCATTTTAGACAAATATATCTTCTAACTGGTGGCTCAACTTTGAACTCTGTAGGTGAGCTTGGGTCTACCCCTGCATTTACAGTTGTGTTTATTAAGAGGAGTTGATTGGCAATGAACTAATTCAAGTTCCAGCATGACTAATCTAGTCAATATACCAGCCTGGGGTGGGGAAACCTCTACCTGAACTATCAGCAGATGTAGCTGGTCCTTCCCTCACTCACTCACTGCTCAGTTGTGCTGATACAACCCTTTAGGCAAATGTGCTCTCTGGCAGCCTGAAGACTTCCTTGTTTAAGTCTGGATCACTTCAAACCACCACCTGCACAGCAGGAACAGGATGAGGATCCTGGTTCTTTGTGCATAAATCTTGGGAAATACTGGTCTGCAAACCAGGACTGGTCTAGGAAACACAATATTTCACTGAGGCTTATTGGCAGGTGTGCCAATTACTTGGTTTGCATGCCAAGATGCTATGGACCAAATGAGGATCTCCGAACTGTATTTTGCTGGAAGTAAACATGAATTCTTGCAGGGTTACTCTTTCTATTGACATATTCCTCTTAGCTGTTCAACCAATGTCCTAATCCCAACCTCTCTGAGCAGAAGAAATGGCAATCCCAGCTGAAAAAACCATGTAAATGAGAAAGACTAGAAGAACAAGACAGTACTAGCCAGGAAGAGAGACTGCTGGGCACTGACACCATTGCAGCCAACACTGTGGAAAGGGCAATGGCAAGAAAGACTTCACAGATCATGCCATCCTCTTGAAGCCTCAGGAAGGTGGGAAAGGAAAGGTGGGCTCAGCATGGAGATGATATTACAGCAAGAGTCTAGGTCAGTCAAGTGGGCTTGCACAGCTGCTCAAGATGGGAATTCCTTGATATTCATAGTGACTACTTAGTTTCCAAAACTCCTCAATATTCTCCTCCTTAAACCTGGCTGCCTCTGTGGTGCCTTGCAAGGTTTGACCCTAAACCCCTAAAAATAACAGGTCTGGAGGACATCACCAACACATACAGTGGATATGCTCACATCTTATAAACCCACAGTGCTGCCACTGAACGTGACTGTTTTCCAAGATTAAGTTTTCACACATCAAAATTGATGCTCTCAGCATGGCTATCGAAAACCATTTTTTTTTATGGTTCATCTGAGACAAATGTAAGAAAAATCTAATAGTATAACAAGCTGGCTCCTATTGACTTCAGAGGGAGAATGAATGCAATCCAACAGTATTTCAAGCACACAGACCACCTTCCCTCTGACTCCAACAGTCACTAACTACATCCTTTGCTGATTAATGCACTGTAGTGCATTATGAGTTATTCATGTCTTCATGATTGGGAATATGTGAACCCTAGAGCTACTTATCTCCAGCTGTACAGCTTGTGGGCTGCAAGTTCATGAGCAGAAAAGCAGTGGAAGTGACAGTCCTGGGATAAGACCTCAAACTGGCATGTACCTTTCTCAGGTCTGGGATGCCATTACTGGAGGTTGGTCCTTTTGCAGAAGGAAGCAGCAGAAAGCATTAGGCCTCCCTTGTAGCCATCAGGATAGGAATGGCTCCAAAACAAGGCATTTAACAGACAAAGATGTTTGTTTTCAACATCATCTAATTTGGATATGCTAAGCCATTTTGTCATCCCTCAGACTTTGAAGTGACTGTGTAATAAGATCTGACAGGGAAACTGTCAGAAAAATGGGCAAACAGACCACTGCTGCCAAAAATTGAGTTCTAAGTCCCCCTACTATTTTCTCTATTAATTCATTATTATGCACTTTTGCCATCAGTCTTCTGATCCAAAGAATGGGTGATATGAGCCTACACCACGTGAACAGGTTTTAGTTCAGTTTAGGCCAGCCATCCTCTATCAGCTCAAAAATCACACACTGAGTATGTGCACACCTTCCTGAAGAAGTCTGATTACAGTTGTGACCACATGTAGGCAGTAGGCGCAAACTGTTGTGCATGGCAGCATAGACTCCCTGGAGGCAGTAGAAGAAACTGGTTATCCAAAAAAATGGACAGGAGCACTAGCAGGTTTTCGTGATAGAAATCCTCATTTTCCTGGTACTGAATTACAGAAAAATACACAAACTAAATGCAACCAATGACAAAGGTTTTGTCTATCCACAGTCAAGTTCATTCTACCCATGAGCAAGCTGAAGCTGGGCTGACGAGCATGTCCCCAAAGTTATTTCACCACCACTTGACCTCAGTCTAGAAAGGTGGTATCTTGTCTCAGGCTTCTAAGGGTTTTTGTAACAACTTGTTTCTTGGTTATTTTCTATGCCTGGGAACCAAAAGGAGAGACATATCCCCAAAGCCACCCACAAACGGCAGAGCAATGCCTGCTTTGGATCTGCCCCTAGCACAGAATCATAGAATGGTGTCACAGAATGGGACATCATAGATGTCCCTGTTCTGTGCATGACAAAGACTGATATAGCACACATTCCCACCAAAGCAACATCAGGTTGGGCTAAATTTAGTCAACTTCTCTACCCCAAGAAATTCATGGCTGAAGCTAGGAGCTGATGTAGAGTGAATAAAGTTGGTATTAAAAATTCTTCTTATAGTAAAGATGCAAAATTAAGATTTTTACTATTCCACTCCCTTGTTGTGTCAAGGCAATAGAGTACAACCACCGCTTGTTCTTTTTCCTCTAGTGGACATTTCTGTGGGAAACTGACACCCCAGAGCTACAGTGAAAAAAAGTAATAATGGCTTACATCTGACAATGAAGATATATATCTTACATTAAATACCGATGCACAACTATGTGTTAGAGAAAGCAGTCACTGCTGATTCACCTTCCCTTTGGGATGCTGTTGCCACAATAGCAAAGCTTAAGCCCACAGCGGGCGCAAACTATATTTCAGAAGCAGGATGATATCTCTATCACACCAGTGTTAGCATGAGTTTGAAGCAGCTTCTCTCCACAAGTTGAAAACACAACAGAGGCAGGTCAAGTCTAACAAGCCCTGTAAAAGCTTAGCATCACTGAGGGCTTCTGCATATGCTACACCAGCTGTCCAGAAATGCCTCTGTAAGAAGGGGTAATTTTTAATTTGGTTTTGTTTTATTTTAAATAGGATTTGAGTACTCACTTTACCTACTGTAAAGTCTGTAAAGTCTGAGCCAAGTATTCCTGCGGGTTCAGTAACCCCCACCTACAGAGAAAGAAATGTCCCAAACAGCTTCTGAATAGGACACAAGAGATTCTAAATTTGTGAACAAACAAGGAAAGGTAAAACAAGCTTACAAAATATCCACTGCTTATATTGAAGTGTAATGTTTCTGTGGTTTAAAATCTCTTTTTTGGCCTTGAATGGCCTAATGGTGACATTATCTTACTAGCTCTGATGACAGGGAATGTATGGGACACCTCACAGGTGACTTTTGTTTTCAGCTCTTTTGGATGCAGACATTTTCAATGCAGCGATTTGGGGCCAGCCCTGCTTTGTAAGAAATCCTGTGCTCTTCATCACAGCACTTTATTAGTACAGAAGATACATTTGGAGATCCCTTGAAATTTGGAAAGTTGGACTTTACCCCACTGAGGATTTGCAACAGATGAAAATCAATGCTGGGAAAATCAAAGGTGCTGTTATGTGCATTATTCATCATATGGATTGACACATCCCAGTGCACACAGCATACAGATGCGAGCTATCATCTTCATTTCATTGTTCACACAAGCTTCTTTCAGTTCAGAAAAGCTTATCAAAGCCCATGAGATCATGGCTGGAACCTAAACACTAAAAAGCTTTCAGAAATGATAATGCTTAAAGAATCAACTTCCAAAGAGCAAGTCAGGAGAATGGAAATGAGAAAAGGTTTCCTTCTTACCACTGCTTTGATGGACAGCATTAGCTTGCAACATGTCTCATTTTTACATCTTCCAAAGCAGATCTTGTGGAAAAAGCAGGGTTTGAGACCATTTACTTGAATTCTCAGCAGATGCTCAGTTCAGCCACGCTTGAACCTGTCACTTATTCTTTGCAAGTCATCTGTAAACAGACAGGGAAAGGGCTTTTGTTCTCACAAAACATTTGATAAGTGCCTCTGTGTGCTAAATATCCAGAATTGTGCATATACAAAACTGCATTTACACTTCCGTTTGCAGAACCTCCCAAACGTCATTTATAAATAGCAACTGGGTGACTGTGTGGTTTGAAAACTGCCACCACTGAAAACGGTTTTTAATAGTTACTATCTGTATACTTAAAGAATGGTACATTCAAAAAACCTAAAAGATCTGTGAAATAAGGGGTTTTATTTGGTCCTTTGTACAGCTGCTGTATACTACTTGTAAAAAAAGCACCATTTAAGGTTTACTGTCAGTGTACTTCAAAGTTCATCTGCTTGCAGGGGCAATGCAACAGATTCCTTGGCTAATACTCATGTCCAACAGGTCGGTCCCTCTGTGTCCCTCCCTGTCCAACTCTCCCCCTGCCCCATTGCTGTACCTTTGTCCATGCCTGCCAGCATTACTGCTGTACCAGATTTAGTGGGCTGCCACATGAGAATACACCAGTCACTTCCTTCATTCAGAAATCCATGCCTATTTTTTGAATCCAGTCATTTAGGACGTCCTCCTGTGCATCATACCAGTTGTGCATAAGCCAGCAAGGCAATTGCCTGGTGAAATCCAACTGAGCTTGCCAGTGGTGTTCTCAGCCTGCAATTTCCACATGTCAGCTGCACAGAGCAGGCTGAATATTGAAAATGGTGTATAAAATCCCAGGATAGCTGCAGAACAAAAAAAAAATCAGCTTATCTACATTTGTGCCTCATTATTTCCCTGCCTTCGAGGATAGGTTCCCTTCTCCCCAGCCTTTAGGGAGTGTTGCTCCACAGACTGATCTCTTCTCATGCAAATAAGAGCACTCTGTGCATGAATAAGCAAAGAAGATTGTGTTTTCCTCCCGCTTTAGAGAATTCAACCCATCTGGAAGCAGAAATGATGTTACTTAGGTGATGAACAGGGCAGGAAGAAGGAATAGCAGTGAAGATGTGTGTGAAAGCTGAAGGAATACGTCCAAACTCTTTTACAAGCACTTAAAATACTAATTAGCCAATCAAGATGCAACGAGAACAGCAGCTAAAATTAAACAAATAATTTGGCTGCTAATGCTGCTGGGCTTGCTTTCGTACAAGCAGCTCCTTTGTATGGCATCAGACAAGAAATCCACATTCATAGCCATCCTTGCTCTCCCTTTCCCAGTTCTTCCATTTCTTCTGCAACATGATCCTACTGATTAACTGTTAGAACAAGGGATAAGATATTTCTCTCTCTCAAAAAAAAAAAAAAAA
>NDXB01015490.1:67247-77299 GCA_002631895.1 Agapornis roseicollis | reverse complement strand
AAAAACCCCCCCCCCCCCCCCCCCGAAAAGCCTGCCTGTACAAATAATTCACAAACAGTCAAAAAAACAAAACAAAAACAAAAACCCCAAAGCAGGGAACCACCCACTTTCCCAGACTGCCAAAAATGAAGAAGAAAGACAACAGCAAAGTCAACCACCATCCAAACAAACTGCCCAAATCCAGAAACAATAAACTCTCCCTCCCAACCTGCTGAAAAGACCAACAGCAGTAATGTTCCCTGCTGAAAAACTATCCAGGGAAAACAAAACAAATAACAAAATAAAGACAGAAGCCAAACAATAGTTTGTTGTTTTCTTGGAAATATTTAGGAGTAATATTCAGAGGAAATGTTCTCAAGGGGAAGTCACGTAACCAAGCAAAGAAATGAGGCAAAGGTTGGGAAAACAGATGGATTTGGCTCTCCAGAGGGGACTTCTGATGCCTAACAAACCCAAAATCATCAGTTTATTCTCAGTATGCACACACACCAAGCCTCTGACAAAGAACAACCTCATACCTTAGCTACTGACACTTTAGCTGGCAAAAGTTTGATTTATTAACTCAAGAGCTGACTGATGCCAGTAAAGATAAAGTCATCCAGTTTTCAGAGGATTTTCCAATCTTTTCACTTTTTTTTTATTTTAATATTGCAAGTATTCTTTATCTAAATACCCATAGGATGATTTACTGTTAACGGTCCTTTTATTTATTTGTTTACTACCTCAAATGTCTCTTCGAAGTCTGTATTGACACCTGTATAACTTTCTGTGTATTAGTAATTAGTTGTGCTGTTCACTGTCTCCATAAGACAACTTATTTGTAAGCCTATCTGGAATCTTAGTACTTGCAATCATGTCTTCAGTCAGAATTCTGGAGGCTGAGGTAACAAGTGGCTTGTGTTTTGCAGTCCCTCCAGGACGGCGCAGTTGTGCAGGCTGTTTTCACACCAACGAGGTCAGCACAGTGTTTCATTACACAGACACAGGTCTGAGCTCTTTCTGAAATAATTTGTGCCCAGCAGGTAGAAATAAAGCTGAGATTGTTCTCAGGCATCTCTAATTTCTGTGCCAAGCAAAGCAAAGCTCCAATAATGAATACTCGGCATCTCACAGCATTTGCCTAACTATGCTCAAAGCAAACATGAGAAACATCTATTTTTGCAAATGGATCTGAAAACCCTTGCTATATTTTCTTAAAAGCTAGCTTCAGATAGATCACACCAGGACTTTGTCCCCAGGATGGCTTGGTGTCCTCTTGCAAGAAGAGGTGAGGTACCACCACTCACAGGACTGCTTAAGAGATATCCAAGCTTGCATCACGTGCAGTTGGAGACTTGTTTGCACCTAGTAAACTCAGCAGCCTAGGCAAACCTGTTGCAGACATTTATAATCCGTGTCACCAGGCTATGCAAGCCCTGGCCAAGAATGGGGATGCAGCAAGTCTGGCTTGGCAGAACAGGCTGTACTCTGCCCTTCTCAGCCTGTTATCCAGGTCCTTAATCAGAGTATGATATCATTGCTTTGCCCCACTCTAGATTTATCTTTAGCAGAAGAATAGTATGACTGCACTGGTCACAAATGCACTGAGATAAATGTGCTGTTTATCACTAGAAATTTGATTCAGGACTTTGTGCCTCATGAACATCACACAATCTCCAAGCAAATTTAAAGAAATTCCAGGTAAGTCTCCATGGCACCCCTTATGCACTTACTAATCTTAGGAGGCATTTGAAAGTTCTGCAAGAATATAAGACTCCAATTTTATGTATATTTTAAATATACTGTATGTTTGATATCCTGCATTAAATTTCCATTTCCACTATGCTAATACTCTAAGTAATCTCCATTTTTCACTCACAATTTATATTACTGTTAAGTCTCTTACAGCATTTGTTTTTAAAGTTCAACATGTGTTTAATCCAATGAAGAAAGGAAGGGCGAAAGAAACTAAGCAGCTTGCTGAATATCCTGGAAAAAAAAAAAAAAGGTAACAAAACCCAGGTGCCTCCACACCGGCTCAGCACTCTTAAAAACACTGATTCATTTTACAGTCCTTGAAAGGTCAAAGCCACAAAGTGTTTGCAAAGAGAAAATAAATATATATATATACACTGAACACTTTGCACACCAAACCAAAGGTATATAGACATCTTAAAGGCCTGAATAAAAGCAGTATCACTTGTTGACCATCAGAAACTGACATGCGACTCCAGAGAGGGAAGTAGTACTAGACATCCCTTGTCTCCAAATCCTATCCTGATGGACTAAGCCTGATGGGAAGAGGAATGGACCATGACCCTAACAGATTTCCAATCCCCCCCAACATACCCTCCTCCGTGATTTGCACTGGAGTAGCACCTCTACCATCTGCCTTGCAGCTTTAATGTTAGAAGCTTTAGAGCTTTACTAGGATTGTGATCTGTATTAGGTAAAATACCAGCCATTTTCCTTACCAGTTGGGATGAGATAGGACCTGGTTTGCTATATCAGTAGCAAATGAGAGCTGGGAGAGCTTTCATAGCAGATGATGTGCCCAGGTGTGGCCTACCTGAATCTCCTGAGTCCTCAAAACACTCATAAAAATTAATTTTAAACTTTTTAGTACTTTTAGGACAAGATGACAAGCATCCACTTTTTTTTCTTCCCCTCGTCATTTCTCCATCTTTCCTCATGCTCCCTGTGAGCAGAACAGGATCATCTCCCATTTGAGGGAGTGTCTTCAGCCATGTGGAATGCCTACAGTTAGCAACAACAGGAGATCAGTGCTCAAAGTCATTATGGCTGCTTGATTCAGTGCTTGGTTTTCCAGGTGAAACCTTCCCGTAGGCACTCAACCTGATCTTCTTGGCCCAGCTGTTCACAACCCCATACCCAAGTGATGCTGTGCTTGTCACACATTACCTTTAGTTAATCCTTGCCAAAAGCTGCAAGAACGTGTGGGAGCAGGCAACCTGCTACCATGGTAAGTTTTTATAAGCCCTAAATTGCAATAGCCAAGCCAGTTCTGAAAGAGGTAGCATCCCTGATCCTTGCACCCTGATCCTCTTCCTAAAGTTATTTCAGCACTGAGGAACACTAAAGCCACATGTCTGCATGGTCTTTAACAACAAGACTGCTGCATTGGATGGTGTAGCCCAATGACCTTTTCGTGCAGAAGTTTAACACCTTTTAAGATTTAGAGATTAGAGATTCATTTTTTCAGAATCAGCTGTTCCCATCCCATCAGGTTCTCCTAGCTGGGACATGCTCCAGGAAGGGACCTTCAATTTGGACTGATAAACAGTAACAGTTGCCAGCAGAAGAGATTAACTGTTAAAGTGAATAGGTTGTCCCTAAAGCTGTGCTGAATGATTGCAATGAAATCTGAAACTCAGATACTGACCTCCAAACCCAGGTGAGCACAGGAGGAAGCACAACTCACACTGGTTTGGAAATGTACCATTTCCTCACAAACAGGGACCTGGTTTCAAGAGATCAGCTTTGAAATAAAATGGCACTAAACCAAGGTGAAATGTTGGTTGGTTAAATGCAACTGTGACAGCTGATGAACCTTATCCAACATCTCTTCTAGACCAGTGCAATGTACCTTCTCAAAAAAGCACTTTCCAATCCTGAATTTTCCACAGTTACGGGTACTTAAGGGCAGCATTTACGAGAAAAAGATGAATTTTGAAAAACTTCTTTTACTTATGTTGTCTTCCAAGGTGAAGGGAAGATGAGAGAGGTAGCTGTTGTTTTCTGATAAGAAACTTAACTACATTTGAAGTTTTGAGTCCTCTGTGTGTGCAGACTATTCCCTACTACAGCTGATCCAACACCTCACCACCCCAGCAAAATATAGTGCCTGGGCATTTGCACTTGATATGCTTGCCACCATGCCTCTGCCAGAGGGAAGAAGTCAGTCCAAAGTGTTAGGTTTGGGGACCAGAGGAGTGAAGGGTAAATGGAAACACATACATAATTATTCACATTGCTAAAATGTACCCAGAAGTTTCCTATGACTTGCATGCTTGCCTTCCTTTACATATATATATATATATATATATTTAATTTCTTATTTTTTTTTTTTTTTAATAAAGCTTGGCAGCAGCTCAGACCTAGGATTAAAATAACTGCTTTGTGTCATCCCAAGGCAAGAGCAGAGGGCACCTCTATGCTTTACGAGCTGCTCTGCCCCTGCTGCTGGCACAGCCTGCATGAGGTCTGGCTCCTCCTGAACAAGCAGGAGGCAGGAAACACCTTTTTTTAACAGCCATTATTTGGAGACATTCTTGCAGCTCTTCCCTCAGACTCTTCAAACCCTTTGCTTGGTTTGAAAGCTTAGTTTGGGAGGCTTTTAAAACCAGCTGCCAGTTCCTAACATCATATGGAGAAGGTCCAGTGTTACCATTAGACTGTAGGAGCTTTCAGTTCACACCCAAAAAGTTATGAAACTTGTAGTTAAAGACCAGCTTCTCTAGGACTGCTATTGCAAGTGAATCTGGCTTTTCATTTAGAAATAGATTTAATTCCCCAACTATGAGGGCCTGAGTGTTTGAGAAAAAGAACTCAATGTTCACAAACCAGCAAGCAAAGGAAGACCCTGAGGTTTCCTTGTATTAAAAAAAAAAAAAAAGGGAAANTGCTATTGCAAGTGAATCTGGCTTTTCATTTAGAAATAGATTTAATTCCCCAACTATGAGGGCCTGAGTGTTTGAGAAAAAGAACTCAATGTTCACAAACCAGCAAGCAAAGGAAGACCCTGGGGTTTTCTTGTATTAAAAAAAAAAAAAAAATAAAGGGAAAAGAGAAGAAAAAAAAAGTTATGACTCTTAGAGGTAGTGAATTTTGTAATTCTGTAGCCTATTGTGCATTGGGACTTCCATGAGTTTCTTCACACATAGCTAACAGAAGTTTCACACAAACTTCTCAACCCCGTAGCCACACTACAAGGAAGGTAGGTTTCAGTAGGAAGCAGGGTCAATAGGTTTGCTTTGCAGTAGATACCACTGCTCCTTGCCTGTGATTTGTTATTACAATTCATGCTGTAGGCCATCTCCATTCCCCACAGCTTGGCACTCTCCAGAGCATGGTGTGCTGTGCCTGCAAGTTGATAAGGCTGCTTTATGATCTATGGCAGCTGGTTTTAATTAAAGCTGTCTCCTTTGCATTGCTTCTAGCCTTGCGTGGATAGAAACACAAATTATTTCATCTTCTCTGATCCACAAGATGCCAAGTTCACACTTACAAGTTGTCATTAATGCAGAAGCTTCTCCCACCACTCCCACTGGCTTGAGCAGCATTGGAAGAATGCTAAGAAGATATACAGCTTTGGCAAACTAGCCCTCCCCTTCCCTACTCCGACTAAGCAGAAAACTGATTAAGCACATTACCTTCAAACCTCCCCCTCTCAAAGAGCTCCTGGAAGGAGCCCAAGCAAACTACTCATTTCCAGTCACCTTCAGGCAGCAGACAGTTTTTGTCCTTTAAACTAATGAGACAGGTCTCAGTCAGGAAAGTACAGCGTTTCTCACCTGTGGAACTCCATCCTTAATTCCTACTGACACCTTCTGTGTGGGTGTGTGTAGGAGTGCAGTTACACCTGGAGTCACTCCTCCACAGGTAGGACTAAGGACATTAATGGGCCTTGATTGCCCTGAACACTCTCACCTGTCTGCCCAAGAGCTGCCAGGCCATGGCTGAGCTGTGCCATGGGTTTTCCTCCAGACTTGCTGTCTGTCCTTCCTGCATTGACCTTAGCCTGGAGCTGCTGCTCTGCATGATCATGGGGCTGTTGGAACCCTGTTGCTGTGGGCACCTGGTCCTGTCACTTCACTTGGGTGCAGGTGATCAGTGTGGGTACACTTAACTGCTGCCACATGTCCTCTCCTGGGGCAGCCTCCTGCTGCTGGCTGACATCAGCTGAGGCCATCTCAAGCAGTGAGATGAGTGCTGTGAAGCCTGTGGCCCCCATGAAGCCCCAGGGGCTTCCCAGGCCTGTGGGAAGGGGCAGCGTGGGGTGTCAGGTGGAGCTGTCATCGGGGCCACCCGATGAGGCACTTCAAGTCATGTTTTCCCTTGCCCCCCCCCCCGCTATGTTTACTGGTCCAGGCATCCTGGGAATCTCACCTCCTGCCATCTAAGCTAGTCACATCTGCTATGAGCCCCAAGGTGGAAGACCCCAAGCTGCCTGGTGGATCTGGGTTTATGCTGTTGAGGCAAAAGTGATGTTTTGCCTTCCTGACCAACACTGACATCACTCGTGGAGGTCAGGAACACAGCAAGCAGCTCTTGCAAAAGCCAAGCTCAAACAAGTTTTACATGGGCATAGAAGTCCTATCTCATGTTCTTCTCACCCTTATGCTATTTTTACAGTATGCAAGGTTCAAGCAAACCATTTTATCTTCAAAGGATGGAGGAGAAAAACAAAACAAAATAACCCCCAAACTCTTGACCCTATATTCCAGGTGGAGAACTCAAGCAGTTGAACCTTGCTTTTAGGATCACCTTTGGCAGAGATAGTATTTGAACCTTGTAGCACCAAAACACTGACAGATAATATTCTTGTTTACAGAGTGGGAAGTTGTCTTCTTCCCTGTAGGAGAGCAGAAGACAACCTTCCTCAGCCGTCAGCTCATTTCTCCCAGCCTCTCTGTGCTCCAGGGCTCCTAAAATTTACATAGGAGGCACCAATGCTACAGTCAACTCAAGATTCTGTTGGAATTCTTCTGGTGGAAGATGTTGTTCTGCTGAAGTCAGGGCAGACTGATAATGTTCAGTAATAAGACACCTTAGTTATGTAAACATGTGAATAAAGAATATTAACCTTTTAAGTCCTGGAGCTGATGATTAAGCTTTATGGTCACTTCAGGATAGCAGGCAGTTTCATCTTTTTAATGTGTGGGATGTGTAGTGTTTTATTTCTTGTATGTCTCCAATGTTGTCATAGAAGCAAGTAACATATTTTTCTCATACAGATCTACTTTGGTACATCCCAAGCTGGTACATTTTGTGCTCAGTTTCTGTCTCCAGAGGATAAGAACAGCAATCTCAAACTTATCTGAACTTTAAGGATATAGCAGCATGCTGTGCATTTTAAAAGGATCTGTGGTATCAAACTAGAGTCAACAGATTCAAACTGCAGGGAGTGAGTGGTTGTACCAGACAATGATGCTGCTCAGTCAATTTTGACTGTTAATACAAAAGTAAAACAATTAATATATTTGAAAACATCAAATATTTTTAGAAAGAATTTGTACATTCAGCCTTTAATGTTGATAAGAGGCAAATATTTTTCAATACCACAACTGACCTGGAATTTGACCCAAAACAAGCCCAATTCTGTGCTTGGACTTTATTCTTCTCATGTAAAGGATAGAAAACTACATAAAACTGAGTGCAGCTCTGAAATATTTTCCTCTTGTGGAAATCAAAGTGATGGTCTGAATCCACTTGGATTCAGATCCAAAGACAAGCTGGATACAGATTCAGCCAGGTTGGATGGGCTTTGAACAACCTGCTCTACTGGAAGGTGTCCCTGCCCATGGCAGGGGGTTTGGAACTATATGATATTTAAGGTCCCTTCAAACCCAAACCATTCTGTGATTCTATGGTTTAGTTCCCAGGCTCTATAACCAGTTTCCTTGCACTTATGGCATTTGATGATCCCACAATATCAGGATTCAAAGCTGGGCACTTGAAACAGAGTACCTGAGCTTGAGTTCTGCTTTAGCCATCAGGGTAAGCAGAGCACATTTATCTACAGAAAGGAATTCAGTCTGCAACCACTCAGCTCAATCCTTAATTTCACAGGGAGAATGACCTCCAAGGAGATTACGGTTTTGAACTTTTTACCAAAGAGACTGTCTTACAACCTGTTTCACCATGAGCATCCATTAATTCATATTTAAAGCTAGTTAACTGTGAAGCTTGTTTTAAAGATAAGCCTTCTAAGAAGGTTCATCTACAAGACTCAAGACTTCTAATCAGCTCTGGGAAGGTGTTCCTCATTAGACTCAGCTGGAAGACAGGGTCCTGGTGTTTCAGCTTGGGAACCAAATCCTTCAACCTTTGTTCAAAGCTTGATGTTGTGATAACTCCCATGAGCATTTCTGCTAGTGGCCTAGCAGGAATTGCATAGCATACTCTCTGTATCGTAGCTGAGGGAACATTTTCCATAGCATATGGAACTTCAATCTATGTCTCTAACAAGGCATGTCACTCAAAAGTACAGAACTGTGTCCCATGTCAAAGAAAAAAACAGCCACCAGGAGATAAAGTAGCATTCAAAGCTACCTCAGAATCAAATGTTTTTCTTCCCCGAGAAATCAAAATCCAGACTAAATAAGACTGCTAGCCTAAACACAGAGCTCCATGCAAAATTCATACAAATTGAGCTTCATGGGTCTCCTTCTTTCTCACCCAGGTGCTCTGTGTGAAAGCACCAGAGGCAAGTAAGCAGCACCCAGCTGGTCCAACCTCCTTCACCAGAAACATCCCTTCATCCTGCACAGCCACATCTCAGAAGGTGATGAATGGAGGAATTTTTCCTCTTTAGAGGTAGCAGGGCACTGTATGCAAATTTTAGGCATTTGCTCTGAGCTTTGCCTAACCAGATATTTGCAACCTAGCCTCAGCTCTCTACCTCATACCTTCAAAAAGACTTTCGTTCCCCTCCCACACCATTGCCTATGCTCTGTGGTGTCTCTGCAGGAATCTACTAAGCTGTGCAGTCTCTCTGTGGGTTTAGCCTGGAAAAAGCCAGCAGCCCCTACTGCTTTCATCCAATCCCTGGTAGAAGTCCCTCCCTGCATAGTTCTGGTTTCTGTTCATCTCTCCTCATATGTCTCTGTGCCCTCCCCATGTGTGCAGAGGCTGTCCTAACAGTTCCACATGGCACCGAGAGCACCTGCTTGCCCAAATCACCTTTTCCTGCCTGAAGAGAGAAACAGGAGGCACTGGCCCTTGCAGGAGGGCCAGGGACCTCCCATCTCTGGATGCAGCCTGGCATCACCTCTGCCCGGAGCAATTCTGGGGTGAATTCAAACTCAGGTAAAGCTGCTCTTGCTTTTCCCAGGGAAAACAGGCACAGATTTTGGCTTGCCAGTACAATTATTTCATATAATCTGGCAAACAGGCTTTTGTGTTTCCCTCTGACACAGAAGATGACAATCAGGGCTCTTGTGGAGTTACATATGATATCTAAATCCTCAGGGTATCACTGTGCTCCCTGGCAGCAGCAGCTTTGGGGTGCAGCCTGCAAAGCCTCCCATGTGATTCACCACAGTGACCCAGAGGGGCAGCAAGCAGCCCTCTGGTAGCAAAGCTGCCTTTTTGCTTATATGAACTAGCAGCAATTGCATAGCAAAAGCAATGTGCTTCAGTGCAACCAAAGGACGGTTACAGTTTGCATTTTTGCAAACTAAACTTCGGTTCTCCAAATAAATCTTTCTCAGGTCCAACCTTCAGGTTCATCTTCAGTGAGGATTCTTCCATCTCCATTCTACATAAAAATAGATGAAAAGGGGTAAAGACGGAGCCAGGCTCTTCTCAGTGGTTCTAGGACAAAAGGCAACAGACACAAAATAAATACATGAAATCCTACCTGAACATAAGAAAAACTTCTTTGCTGTGAAGGTGGATCAACAAGGCAACAAGCTGTCAGGAGAAATTGTGGAATCTCCATTCCTGGAGAAATTCAAGCACTGTCTGGATGTAGTCCTGGGCAACCTGATACAGCTGGTCCTCCTTTGAGCAGGAGGATTAGATTAGACACCTTCAGAAGCACCTGGAGAGATATCCACCCTCAACTGTTCTGTGATCTGGTCATCTCATTCAAAAACATCATTGTAACTCTCTTGAAAAGAGTTGCCAACACACTTCCATTGCACGGAAAACATAGTCATCCTTTTACAGCCTTTTTAGCTGAATTTTGGGAAAGAGCTTGTCTATTCAAGGAGGCAGCATAACCAGGTTCCTTTTCCTGACACTCAAGCAAAATTTTCCCTAAATTTTCCTAAAGCTGCCTAGTTTGTAGTTTCATTTTATTCTTCTTTTTTTTTTTTTTTTTTGAC
>NDXB01015490.1:56985-67175 GCA_002631895.1 Agapornis roseicollis | reverse complement strand
AGCGTCCTTTTTTTTAGTTTCATTTTTTTCTTCTTTTTTTTTTTTTTTTTCATAAAGTCCCAGTCATTTTGCATTTTTATTTTTCTGTGTGTGAAAGAAGGAAGAAATCAGAGAGGATGAAAGCCAAAAATGGGAGAACCAGGAAGCAGATTCAGAGTCACTGAGTTACCTCGGGGTTGCTGTCACATCCATTATTCTTTACAATAACCTTCTGCAGACTAATGAACACGTGTCCTATTAGTCCTGCACTCACCATGGGGAAAATAAAAAGCTTTGGACAGTTCTAGGAAGGGTCTCAATTCCAAGCCAATTTTATACCACAGCCTATTTTTGGTCAGCACTTCTTGTTCGGGTTCTCCTCAGAACTACTGTTATGGGAAATATAATTTCTTTCTTATAGATGACCATTTCTCATTGCCTGCAGCTCATGATCTGGGAGGCAAAAGTGGAGGCCTGGGAGCCTTATCACAGTCAGGGTGAAATTTAGACCTCAGCCCCAGAGAGTTCAGTAGGTCCAGAATTACTGAGATCTCTTTTCAAACAAAAATATGTATTTGGGAAACCTTATTCAGGATTCTATTCACTCATATTTCAACATTGGACACTCTTTATTTGCTGCTGGTAACACTGCTTTTTCCTTACAAAATAGTTTTTTAGCAAAATAAAGACTCACGTCATTGTTTTGCAAAGCTAGCTGACCTTGTCTTAATTAACTGTGTTTCAAGGCACGCAACATAACCTCATGTTAAGCGAAACAATGAGCAGCCTATAAATAAAAAGGAGCTACTGATAAATTTCAAATGTTCAGCTTTAAACTTAAAGACTTCCATGGGGATAAGAGGTCATTTAACTGACTATATTTATCTCTTTAAAATTAACAGAAAGGAAAAAATAGGCTCTTTTGCCCTCGAACTGGAACAGAAGGTCAGGATGACAAGTGGTGCTGGCAGGGCTGGGTGGGGTATGGCTGCATCCAAGGCCCCTCACAGTTGAAGTCATCACCATCAATATGCTGGCACTGCCCTGGGCTCTAATATGCTGTGCCCATCAAGCTGGAAAATGACATTCCTCTCATCTCATAGTCTCCATGAGATGTAAAAAAGAAACCCAAAACAACAAAAAACCCCCCTAAAAATAGTGTGCTCAGTCTTTCCTGTCAGTTCCTGGCATGTGGATAATAAAAACATCAGAAGAAAAATACTCACCATTTGTTTCCAGAAGCCCTGGGGAATGGAGACATGAAATCTGGCCATGACTCAAAGGTTCTCCTAGAAAATGACATGTCACACATCCAGATATTCCACTGATCCAAGGAGCTCCTACTAGTGAAGGGTTGAGCCAATACTTCAGCCCTTTACCTGCATTCTGACCTCTATTTGCAGGGATGACTGCTATGATTAGCCATGATGGGATCTGTCTTTGTGCTGAAATGAAAATAGACCCTTATGCTATTTTGATGTTCCTGCTCTCCTCTGCTCTTTTGGCCCTGCTTGGCTGTAGCTAGGCAGAGGCTGGAACACCTCTGTAGAGAAATGAGCATGAAGCCTACTGAAATAAAGGGCTGCTGAACTGAGGTTACCATGAGCTGGGCGGCTCAAATGCCAACCCAAGCCAACGCTCTACAAAAGGCTACTTTTGTCTCTCTAATCAGACATGTTTAGACACTGAAGTGCCCCAAACACTAGAGCAACTGACAATGAAATTGTTAGGAGATGGACCCTGTTTTGGTAAACCTGGTTTTGGTGTTATAATCCTTCTTCACCTGTAAATTTTGACTGAGCATGACCTCAGTTGCAAACCCCAAGCAGCATATCATGAAAGTCACTCGGAAAACAGTCAAGGGAATGAGAACCATGACATGGACTCTCTTTGAAACCAGCTACAAATGCAAGCAAAAGCAAAAAAAAAGGGAAGCAGTGAGCTTGACGATCTCACCCCTGAGAAGAGCCAGGGAGCAGCCGGGACCCTGAACACAAGCCTTGTACCCCTTGCTGGCAAACGGCACAATGGGGTTTTCAGAAGCACTGCCGGTAAGTCTGTCCTCCTGCCTGCAGGAATGCATAGGTATCCTACTGCTGCTTGTATCTGTGCTTCAGTGGCCTGGAAAACCTACAGTAAGCCAGGTCAGGTAAGTGGTTACATTTTCTTGCCTGGGTGGGTTCAGCATCATCATTGCAAGGGTGAAGCTGAGAAGATTGAGGATGCCCCATCCACCTTCACCTCCAGCTGAGTCTAGCATGCACTTCTGCTAATGAGCAACACCCCCTTCGGCCTAGCCACTGGTCATCATCCCTAGGAACAGCTGAGCTTTGTTTCCAGTTTTTATCTAGTAAAAGGGATCTAATGAACAAGAAACATCAGCTATATTTTTTTGATCATCTCCAGACTAACTCCCATGGCACAGTTTTAATTGCTAAATTACAGTCACACAGCTCAGATCTGTCCCAAGGAATATGAAACTTGAGGACACTTGTTTTTTTTTTTTTTCCCCTTTTATTTTTCTTATGAAGAAATGCTTGCTGTACTGGGCAGATGTACAACAGAACTGCACTNTTTTTTTTTTTTTTTTTTAAACTTTTTGTTTTTTTTTTTTTTTTTTTTTTCCCCTTTTATTTTTCTTATGAAGAAATGCTTGCTGTACTGGGCAGATGTACAACAGAACTGCACTGCCTCAGGCACCCAGAAGCAAGTGGAAAAAAACCAACAAGTACATACCCACATCATGCCAAGCTTCATCAGCCTGTGATGGCTCTGAAGCTCCCAGGGGAACATGGCAAATAAATACTCCTTTCCCTGAATACCACAGGTCTAAAACACGGCAGCTGAAGGTCTCACTGTGGGGCAAGGTTCCTTCATGGGGCTGCAGATGAGGCTCTTGAGTTTGAGGCTGCTCACTGTCATTTGGAAGGAATTTGTCCCACCAATGGAAACTTTTGTGGCCAAAGCAGTTAGAGAGGGAAAAGCCAGTTAAACTTCTGCCTTTCCCTATGGAGAATAAACTTAGAAACATGACTTAGATGCATAATTTGGAAAACCAAGATAAAAATCAAACAACTGCTTCCCCCAGAGCTTTTTTATGATTATTGCTTACTGGGACAACTGCATGGTCTAAGTGCCACATTTTGAACGTGGACTTTTCTGGTTAAGCTATGAAACTCACCAAGTGTGATTTTTCACCACATAATTAGTCCTTTCCAGACAGACTCAAAAACTAGTGAAGCAGGAAAGAACAGGATGTAAATTGCAAAGCATCTTTGTACACACAGACTTTGGCAATAAATAATGTCCATATTATGGTATGATGAGACCTTTGGCTACTAATTTGTCAAGTTATTTTTGATGAGAGGATAGCAGTGAATGATAAAGGTGAAAGCCTTGACCTACCAGAGGAGCTGTGCTTGTGTATGGACAGTGAAAACTAATTTACCACTAATTTCACCTCAGTCTAAACTAAATAAAAATTAATGCCATGGTCTCATCTCACCCTAGACTGGCTTCTAGTTGAGAGCTCTGAGTAATTCAGGAGAAAGCCTCTCTCCTGTTGAAAACAGTTCTCAGCACCACCAGCCACTTCAATGTGCACAACCTTCTTGCTCCTCTAGCAGACATTGCCCAGCTGGGGCTGCGGGGAGAGCAGCACTGTACAGGTATGGGAGGACTGTCACTTAAAAATGACATTTCTGTCTTCTGTGTTGGCTAGGCACCTCCATGTGGTAAAGGTAAAAGTTAAAAACAAGCTCTGCATGTGCATCCTTCTTCAGTACGTTAAGAATAAACCCCATTGGTTAATGCGATGTATCATTGCTGCAGTTAAAAATCTCTCCTACTGAGTGAGGTTTTTGGTTAACAAGAACAGTTGTAGAAATTTGTGGCATAGCCCCAGCCAGCAGCTAAGGACCACACAGCCACTTGCCCACTCCCCCCCTCAGTGGGATGGAGTGGAAAATCAGAACACTAAAAGTGAGAAAACTTGTGGGTTGAGATAAAGACAGATTAATAAGTAAAGCAAAAGCTACACATACAAGCAAAACAAGAAATTCACTACTTCCCATCAGCAGGCAGGTGTTCAGCCATCTCCAGGAGAGCAGGGCTCCATCACATGTAATGGTTACTTGAGAAGACAAAACACTGTCACTCCAAATGTCATCCCCCTCTTCCTTCTTCTTCCCACAGCTTTACATGCTCAGCATGGTATCATATGATATGGGATATCCCTTTGGTCAGTTGGGGTCAACTGTCCCTCCCAACCATTTGTGGCCCTCCGTACTGGCAGAACACGAGAGACTGAAAAGTCCTTGGTCAGGGTAAGTGCTACTGAGCAACAACTGAAACATTGTTGTGTTATCAGCATTGTTCTCAGACTAAAGCCAAAACACAGCACTGCACCAGCTACTAGGAAGAAAATTAACTCTATCTGAACCAAAACCAGCACATTGGACAGATGCAAATCAATACTGGGACAGTCTACTTCTGCTCTATCCTACTCCTCGAGCACCTCTTCTGATGTAGAAGTTTCCTGCAAACAGAGTCTCAAGAGCATACTGAGATGTACTGGAATATCTTTAGTCACATTTTGTGCTGGGGTGTGACAACAGTAAGGCTGTCCAGTCATTTCCATCATGCTCTCACATACTGTCCCAGCTTTTGATAAGAAAATGTTGAAACCTTGGCATTTTGCAGACTTTTGATTGAGACCCTGGGGATTGAGATCCTCCCCAGGATTCTGGCTACAGTTATTAACTTGTTCTGTTTCTAATGTTCAAGAACATTGTTGTGACTTCACTGGCCAAGCCAGGCATAATAGAAAAAATGGTGCACCCATCTCTTGAGGGTTAAAACAGGCAAATGACTTGAAGGTACAAGGTAAGAGCAGAAGTTTGTGAACTGGGTCATGCACAAGCTCTTGGTTTTCATTTGCACCTCTTGAACAGAGGCCTGAGCTCCTTCCCCAGCGTAACAATTTTCATGCCAAGCTCTTTAAATGATTGTTGTAACATCTAAGCTACCTACCTGGTTATCTGCACATGTTGACGCAATTACAGGTGCTATCAGCCTCACTGGGACCCAATGAGGACACCTCAGCCAGGACATGGAAGCCATGGAAGGATTTCTGCCAAGATACTTTCCAGATGATTGGCCCCAGCACATACTGGTGCCTTGTTCTTGTTGAGCTTTATGTGGCTACTGCTGGCCCATTAATACAGCCTGTGGAGGTCCCTCTGGATGGCAGCACAGCCATCAAGTCCATCAGCCATTCCTCCCACCTTTGTGTCATCTGCAAGTATTAAACAGGATTTGCCCCAGTATTCCTCTGCGGTACACGACTACTGACTGGCATCCAGCTAAACTTTGTGCTGCTCATCCTGCACCCTTTGACACTCATGATAAAATCATCCATGCCAGGCTGCTCAGAAATCCTGACCCACAAGCTCTCAGCTGCCTCATCCCCCATCCCGGGGCATTTCTCTGTCCATTCCCTCTGCTCTCTCACACAGAGCAATTCCTCATCCTGGGCTATCCTTCACAAACACCCTCCAGTTGAATGAGCTATCCCACCATGCTTCTACCAAAGTGGCCCATCAATCCCCTCCGGAAGACAACAACCACAACCAGCTACTCCACAAATGCATATGGCAGAAATCTGGGCAGCATGCTAAAGGATTTCAGCCTTGTTGGTGGTCCAGGTGGGCTCTGATGAGCACAGGATGGGATTTCAGGGTATGGTGCGGAGCTTGGGTTCCTTATATAAAGCCTGAACACTTACACAAACATCAATGTTAAATTGGTGCTGTTAAAAATTCAAGTGCTTTAGAAGTGCCACCATTAAAGTTTCATATACAACTTAAATCAGTTCTCTCAGCTATTGAACACTGGCTCACACACATTTTCCTGCTGCACTAACAGACCTCAGGAAGATGTGGTTAATGTGTGGTTTGACACTGGGTTCAGCTGCAGAAATGGGTAATGGTTTCAAATACTGCTATCACTAGCTAGTCAAGGACTTCCTCTGTACCATAGTTTCTTGTCCCCAAGTGATGGCAGCACAATTCTTTGTGGGGCCAGGCTGTTAGCTCAATTATGGACATTACCTGGTTTAAAAATGAATGCTTTGTTCCACATGTGGCATTTTGTGCAGTGTATGGGATGGATGTGCTCTGTGTCAGCCTTGGGGTAAAAGGGTCTGTGTAAAGATGGAAGGAAGCTCTGTCTTGTGGGACTCTTTCCTCTTTGCTGTAGAATGAGACAGAGCCTGCAGGAAGGTAAGGAGTGATTGTATGATCAAGGTAATGGGAAGTCCACAAATGCCACCACTTCCACGATTACTTGGGTTTCACACAATACGTGTCTCAGCAACAGCTGCTAGCCAATGGTTCCCCAGATTTCTGCTGACTGGCTTGAGATCCTGTTTGCCTGATTTACAGAAATGCTCGCTGTTCATAGGTGCAACTTCAGTCACTGAGAGCTCTGCCACTGTGGCTGCAAGGAATGTAGGTTCTCTCTGCAAAGCCAGAGCCTGGGCAGATGGATACTCAAAACCAAGAGAGCCATTGCTTTAACCTTAAGGACTTTAGCTCCCTGTCCACAGGACAGTCACAGTGCCAGTCCCCAGCTTGATAGGGGTGCTAAGGGTTAATGCTGAATCAGAACAGGCAGCAGAAGGAGCCATGCCACTCACCAGCACATTCAGGGTTGTACAGCTCCCTCTCCCATCAGTCTTTCAATCTCAAAACAGAGAAATGGGATCAGTCACCCAATAACAAGGAAGAAGCAGACTATTGTGTTGACTTGACTTGGCATTAAGTGCTCCTCTAAAGATTAAAGCAAAGGTTATGTTCAAAAGCTGGAGGAACTTGCAAGGGAACTGAAGCTGAAATAAAGTTGTAATATGCCATGCCTTGTCTAACTTTTGAGTGGGTGACTTTTTCAGAGTTCCTAATGAAAATATGTCAAATGACCTGTGACTCACTTTCACTGACTCCTCTTCATTTAGGGACCAGATCAATGTGACGAGCAGCCAGCATGTGTCATTCCCAGATGCTTCGTCCCCGTAGACATCTCCTGCCACTATTGCCAATACTTTGTTTGCAGTGAAATCAATGGCCTGGCAGTTCATGTTTATGCTCCATGGGAAAGTAATTGCAGGAGGAAGCATGGAAAGGTCTGCTTTTTTAAGGCAGGCTCTGGCAGTTTGTCAAACTGGCAGCTTCCAAGTGCAGGCGAGAAGTCTTTCAGCCTGGTTTCCTGTGGAAATGAGGCTGTTACCATCAGATCATGATCAGCATTAACCCAAGGTAGCTCAGAAGTAACTTTCTTGAAAAATTGAAGTTCTCTAAATTTCACAAAAATAGAGAAGCATATAGTGAAAAGTGATGTTATTAATGCTGCCACACAGGAAAAGACAGGGAGAACTTGCATCTTCCAACTTGCATAAGAGAGGAACTGTTGAACAGAAAGGTTCAGGAGATGAGGATAGCTGAAGGTGTTTTGCAGAAAGCTTAGTCTCTGGATGCCCTGTGATTATGTATCTTAAGAAATTTGTTGGACTATGGGCTATGGCAGTACAAGAGGTGCAGTAATGTAAGACAGTTTGCAGGAAGCCAGGCTCCATGAAACAAGTTCATAGATTTGTTTTTAAATTTTATTTTATTTTACTTTTTTAGTTTAGTAAGAATTCATAATGGCTCTTCTTTTAATTTTAAACTATTGGTTTTGTCTTGTTTTTCCTCCCTTTTCTTGAAGAGGATTAGAAAACTGGCTGGCTTAAATCTCCATTACAATTTTGGGCTCTCTGATTCTTAATCAGGAGAAAAAAAATATGTTTGGATATTTCTTGCCCACCTCACATAGAGTGATGGCAAGGAGTTCCCAGCTCACCAGAAAATGAAGCTGCTGACACTAAGCCAAACTGAATCCCCACACTGCTCTAGCTCCTGATGCCTGAAACCATACTGTACAAAGCCATCAAAACCCAGCTACAGAAATCCAAGTAGAAAATCCATTTCAGGCATGATAAGAGGGTTTTTTGTTTTTTCCTATCCAACATATTGCAAAACAAAACTCTTCTTAATATAGCTTATACTTCAAGAAGCATTTTTTTTTTCTCAAAATGGATGTGTTAAGCCTCAGCTTTGCCTTCTGCATAGCAGATGTTGGTCACCTGCTCATTTGGAGGTGGAGTGGAAACTTTTGGACAGTGACAGCAAATATAACTTTACCAAAGTTTTAGAGTTGGTACCATTCTTCTCGTACTCCTGTCACAACCTTAGTTGCAACTGATGGTCTGACTGCATTGGGCTCAGAAATGATCTGGTTGATTTATGACATTGTCATGATTGTGGTGTGGGGAAGGGCCATCACCTGGCCCTGGCTGCAAGTGTGGTTTCACTGGTGAAGGCCACCTTACTGTTGGCAAGTGTGATTCCTGTGAATTTACAGTTTCCTGCCTGAAGAGAACAAAGACTTCCTTTCTTGTCCCAGCATACTCAGCAGCAACAGTTGGAAGTCAGGAGAACTCAAGCTGGATTTTCTCCTACCCTGAACCCTCTCAACAGTGCTAAAGCTAATAGGCTGGAGGTAGAAATGACAAGGCAGATAAAATCTTTACAACAGAGAAGGTGCCTGAGAAGCAGTACATTAATTTGATTACATTTAAAGCTAGCAGCTAGAAAACAGCCTCAAAGTGTTTTACTTTTAGCTGAGCATGTTTAGCACCATAAATGGCAGAGAAGTCAGGGAGCAGAAGAGCCCATGTTCACTAATCACAATAGGACAGCACCTAAGTAACAGGCTCTCACACAGAAAAACAATGTTTATCTTGGCTCCTGCAGTAATTTTTGTGCCACAAATTAGTGTTTTTGCAGAGAAAAAGGATAGAAAGCTGGGTGGGTTTTTCATAGGTCTTCCTGCTTCAGTACAAATACATCTTACATTCAGCTGCACTTGGCAAACCAAGGGAAGAGGCTGCACTTGGCAAACTAAATTGTATTTAGTCTGTAGCTAGAAATGTTTAGAATCTGTTCCTGAAAACAGCCCTGAGTATGTCATTACACTGAGCAGTGTTCAGCTAGTGTCAGCTGAAGTATGGGGGGTGGGAAATCATCTTGCAAGGAGAATATAGATTCAGGTATATCTTGTATTAAAATACCTGCCATTTGCCTCTGTTTGGCTATGTGAAAGGCTGAGCTGCTTTGTAATTTATTTTTACAACACCTTGGGATCAAAACATCTCTGCAAACAAGAATTTCATGAGAAGGTCTGACCTATCCTGCTCTTCTTGCTATTTGACAATGAAATTTCAACCAGCATCTCCTCAGAAGACAAACTACTTGCCAGGCCAATTTAGTATAATTGATATTTTCGTTAGATTTCCATTGCATCCTCTGGAGATTTCAAAGGCATTTCCACATAGAAGGATTTGCACTGGCACTTCCATACGCTGATTAGCAAACCCTGTCCCATAATGTAATGGCTTCCCCTAAAGCCACCAGTGTAACCAAGTCATCAGCCACCCTTTACTTCAGAAGCTTGTACTAGCTGAGGAGAGCAGAAACATTTCTTTAAGCAGAACAGGTCAAACCCAGCAATTCACCAGTGTAATTTTTACCCATAGCTGGGTTTGTGGAAGCTCCTCAGGATCTGAAGCAGAAACCTCACTCTGAAGACCTGATCATCTAAAAGCTGGGGGACATTGAAAAGAGTGCAGGTAGTCTGTCTTTGCCAGCATACTAAGCTGTGGTTTGAGGGCTCCTAAGCTCTAGTTATGGCAAAGCATTTTGTAGGCATCATAGAAGAGGAAAGGGGAGAAATGGCATCCCTCCTTCTTCTACCAGGGGAATGAAAGGTACAAACCTGCACTTAAACACCTTCCAGCCTCTCATGATACTTGCCTTTGAATATTAAGATGTAAAGCTTAGACTCATCTTGAGTTAAAAGCATAAGGACCACGACACACCTTAAAATAAGTTGGCCCAAGGTCTGTTTTTATCTTGCCTCAAACAGTGAGATGTATTTTCTACAATTTTAATTTGTGTCATCAGATTGTGATGGCAGCTTTCCATTACAAATAGTTAATTTCACTTTATGAGACCAATCCCTTTAGTAATTTGTTCTTTGTAGTTACTGCAGTTAGCAATGACTGGAATATTTAAAATATTAGACTGCAGGTTTTTTTTCTAAAGGCAAAAAAAAAA